>JAQLOL010000026.1:19451627-19463127 GCA_029783665.1 Naso thynnoides
GGTGGTGTCTCGTAAGTACCTGACTAATGTACCACAGGTCTTGGATTGGTTTTCTGTGTGTTTAGAGGCGCAACATTGTTAAAAAAGTTGCGCCCCTAGTTAGCGTTATAGCTATCCCGAAGCTCCAGTAGCCAAGTGATAGCTCCAGTGTGGTTGCATCATTTTTAGTCGCGTTTTTTGCTACCACCAACACTGGGTGACCCTCAGGAAAACCAGAAAAGGGTCAAAAATGGCCGGAGTTCTCCTTTAATGTATTTAATGCTGGCCACAGCTGGTTCAGTCCAGACCGCGTTTAAACGAGAACGAATGAGTTCAGACCCACGGCGTTGTTGACCTTCGTGTCTCCGTGACTTCTGTATCAGTGGTTGTAGCAAGGCGATGATGAACGTAGCAAAGCACGGTGAAAGACCAAAGCACTGTCCAAGGGAAATTCTGGAATTTTTGACTTAGGGCCTCATTTTCAACCTGTCCTATTCCTGGTGATAGAGACCATTTTCAGCTCAGTGCATGCAGTACGGAGTTTGGACGGCTCGTCGCTTCGCCGTTAATGCTAATGCTAGCACAAGTCAATGGGACCAGTAGCAAGCCAACAGTAGCCACTACCAAACTCCGATTAAACACTCCACAGTGCGCCCAAAGCAAGTTGAAAATGACGGCAGTCTATGGAGGCAAATTCAAGCGTTTGTAGACTAAGTTTAGAAGTCAAACTATGGCTGAATTTCTTACATTTGTGGCTCTGGTTAAGATTATGAGGGTCAAGCCATATATCAGAATCATGTTCTTGGGAATCAGATACAATGTTTTTTATATATATGTTAACGCAATATGGCAAAAGTTTTGCTCTCTCCTGGTTTCAAAGGCGACAGTAAAGTGACGGACTTTTCTGAACTTACATATATCCTTATTACTGAGGAGTCATCACTGGTCATAATTCTCGTAATGCTATTTTGTCAGAGATAGTCATCGCTACAGTGTGGTCACCGTTTTGAAATCGAGGTGTTAAGTAAAAAATGGTGCAGAATTTAACTTTGTCCAGCTTCTTTGTTACTTTAAATTCTCTTAAGTTGCTTTTCCGTTTCATGGTACTGGCTCTGCTCTACTCGCCTTTTTGATTTTACATGTATGATGTATGTATTTACCTAATAGGTACCAAGTACTCAATGTAAAAGTACCTGGTACCTACCATGGCTTACACTTTTTATTCAAAATCGGGATATTTGTTCGAAAGTGGGGAATAAAGTTCACATTCGAGCATAACGAAATGTAGGCTGCAGCCTCTTTATAAGCCCATCGGACCATTTGAAGTAGTTTTCCTTGTGATCCAGCAGAGAGTACTCTAAAACGTTTTCTGAATTTATCCAAAAGAATTACAAGTCATGGTTTAGTTTTTCAGTCTTGATTTTTTTTTAAAAGGGACAGCCTTCGTACCAGCTACTATTGAGGTTTTTAAAAAAAATGAGTAGGTACAAAAAAGTGTCTTGAAACACTGCAGACTACTGATTGGTCAGAGAGACAGTGTGTTGCTATGACCACCAGCTACACTAAGGTGGTATTATCATGGGTCCTATCGTGTAGTAAAAATCTACCTGATACCAAAAGTAAGTAGAAACCAGTAGAGTAAAGCTGGTACCATGTAATGGAAAAGCAACTTTCATGACTGAAATGACTCACAACTCAATACATATTCATTCATGACTCTCTCACTTCTGCTTTTTGAGTCATCAGCAGCAGCTCTTAGGCAATCTCGTGTTGAATCGCCAGCTTAAAAGTAAGAACCTGCCGCTGTGACGGTTAATGAGACACAGCTTCACAGAGTGAAGGCTGCCCTTTTGGTGAATTGGTTTTGTACATAGCTGGGGCTGTGCATTGTTTCTGACAGATGATATGAGCTGGATATGAGCATGATGAAATGAAAAGCAAATATCCGACACAGCAAATAACATCAAATAGATTCAGATAAACACTGTTAAAGGACTTTGGTGGCGTAATATAAGAAAATGTTGCACGGTTGTCAAGTTTAGATGCTACTTTGTTTTGTTCTGTTGGCTTCTGTTTTATTGAACTTCACGTCTTTTTGATGCAGTTTGTGCCGTTTGTCTCTGCTTTGTCGTTTCTTTAGACACAAAGCCACGGCTGTTTTTCATCAGGAGTTCAGAGAAAGGATCAGAGAGATCTCTCAAGAAACAGTAATGCTTGACTTAAATTGTGATAGAAAAATACAGTCACTAATAGGGCTGGGCATTATAGCCTAAAAATAAAATGTATTTATTCCTGAAATCAAACTATAAATGACAAAGAAACCACTAAAAGCAAGTTTTGCTTTTATTGCCTTACCGGGGGTTGAAGCTGCAAACTTGTCTTTAAATGTGCACCGTGTAATTTAAGTGGAGGGGAAGTTGTTTACATTTGCACTGAAGTCCTTTGACAATTTGAGAGCCAAGAAGTGAAACTGTGAAACCGACATTGTGTTTCTATCTTGTCTTCTTCTTCTTATATTATTATTATATTTTAATTTAAACCTTATTCTGCCATTGAAGTCTCTGACAGCCCATAGAACTGCGCGGCGAAAATGTGTGAAATTTGGCACACTGGTAGAGGCCACGGCATGAACTCGACATCAGCTGGCCAAAGGAGGGCGCTATAGCAAACAGGCACATCTCACGCCCCCTTTTACCTCAAGTCATGAAACTTTGTACATATGTACAAACTTATAATCACCACCCATTACATTTTCTGCAAATTGCATTTTAATGAAAAATGCTTAAAGCAGCAGTGTGTAAGTTTTGGCGCCATCTAGTGGTGAAAGCAAAATCGAGCCCCTGTCATAGGTTTGCCATTAATGCACACAGCTGATGCAGTCACACACATTTGTGGCTAAATTTCAAACAATGCTTAAAACAGTGTTTGATTCTGTGGCAGCACCTATGACTCACTGATCGGTCGTCGATCGTTTTGTATCTACATGAATTTCTGACTGCTTGGCCTCCTCATTGCTGCTTGTAGCTTTATTTACAAGTAATTCCTCTATCTTCATAAATTAAAACAATGTCATTCTTTGAGGCTCCTTAAACCAAAACACAAGCAGAGAGAGAGGAAATCTATTTTCCTTTCAAAAAGTCTTCCTAAACCACACATTTAAAAATTAATTGATGAAATAGATTTATTGGCCAGCAATAGTTACTAAATTTAAAAGCAACATGCATCCATTAAGTTCTAAGAAGAATGTGTTACTTTTTCATGTATAAGGTAGTGTGCACCAACAAAACTGAATCTGTCATGTTTACAGCAGATAAAATGACTCTCAGACTCTGTTGAGAAATACTGAACTAAAGCAAATGTAAAACATTTGGCACAGGAATACAGAGAGTCATTTATTCTAAAACAAGCAGAATACCACTGGCATAGTTTTTGCAACAATTCATCAACGCTGATTTGAACAAAGTCAGCATGTCAGCTCACTCACGTTACGAGCTCTTCTCTCCCACTCTTGCTTAAACCAAAGAGCTCCCAGGTTTTGGAAGATTTGGGGTTTCTGTCTGCAGAGCTCTAACCTATGGTTCCAAAAAAAGCTGCATGGCATTTAGACTTAATCTAACAAACTTCCTCTTTGAAATGATGAAGTCATCCGGAAAAACATGTTTTCTGCACATCACCTAGCTCACCAGGACTTTATTTTTCTCGTGGACCTGCCTTTTACCTGTTCATTTAGTCCGCTGCTGTAAAAACACTTGGGTGCTGAGCTGAAGCCTCTTAATGACATTCTGTTTGTTGTTATACATGTTCTCGTTCTAACGTGTAAATAAACGTGTGAACAAAAGGGGCAATATGGAGGTGAACAGAGGCAGAAGATCATCAAGGGTTAGTTTATTTATTGTACAGTAAGTTGGTAACATGATTATTGCAGCACTATGCATGAGATAAATAATGTGGTGTTATGACTGTTCAGCAGTCCTCGCTGTACATGCAAACATTTTGTACGATAGTCTCTAGCTGACCGTTTAATTGTTTGTGATTGATGATACAGACCAAGAGAGAATAGTTGTCTTGCTGACTCATTATTGAGGACTGAAGACGGTTTGTAACCAGGCCTCAGTCGTCACTCGGTCTGCTGGAAGTGTGACTTGCTGCTTTTGGTGCTTTTTGTTGTCATCACTGGCATGTTCATATGGCTACTGTTAGCTCCTTCAGAAAATCAGCTGCCTCTGAGCACCTCGTCGCTGCCAAAAGGTACAAAACTTGTAATGACCGATTCATCATTTTCACCCAATGGGCAACTGATGCTTTTCCTTGCCTTGTAGTTCAAAGTAGCAGCCCCCCCACAGCACCACTTGACAGTCTGACTAACTCTGAGCTGGCACACCATCCGCTTTGCTGAGATGTAAGACAGTGGAGAGTGGGCCGATCGCAGTGGAAAGACAGCAGCGTTACTGGGTTAGAAATAGTAGTCAGGAAACTCGATCTGGGCATGAGCCCAACTGGGCCGGGTTTTAACCTCCTTCTCGGTCCGGATCAGCATCTCGCAGCCAGCAGCCTGCATTACACTCATGTTTCCTCTCATCTCTCCTGGTGTTGTAAACCTGCTTTAAAATGATCATTGATGTGCAGTAAACCTTTATGTTGCACCATTTCTCTCCTCTCTGTGTATTATCTGTCCTCTGAGTGTGCTGCCACCCGGCTGGCAGGACGGCTAATGGGCTTGTAAGCTGCTGCCGCGCCTGTGAAGCTCTCGCTGGGAACATTAACGTTGCAACATCACAACAATGAATGTGTTATCTGCCTCGCCATGGCAACATACAGACAACCTTTAATGAGTGGGTCCGAGCAGGGATGCTGCTGTTGTGTCAAAGTAATTTTTAGAATATTAATTATCAGGATGAAAGGGAATGTAGAGCAGTTTCCATGTGACAACACGGCGGCAGGATGGTTTCCCTTTTGTCAAAGCCTATTGACAAAACGAAAAGCTAGCACAGCCGTGTTAAAACATGAATAGTCGAGCTGTGGCCAGGCTTTTTCTGTCCCGAGTGCCTTAATTACACTAATGTCATTTTAACCATCATGTGGAAAACATGGAGCTCTTTTATTTGTAAACATCCCCGCAGTTTATTTTTAGGGAAGTAACACAAGAAGCTTGTTTTTGTTGTTCTGTCAATGTAATTGCTTTGCCCAGTGTGTTGGTTATGTGTACAGACAACAAACATAAGCAGCCTAGGGACTACACACACACACACACACACACACACACACACACACACACACTGGCAGGCACTGGGAAAACTTTCTGGAGGTGTAAAATGTGCAGCTCAGGCTGAGTTTAAACTTGGTGTGAGGGAGGATGAGGACGGGCTCGTGGCTCAGCCAGCAGCGGCCGCCGCTCGCTCATTTACAGGTCTGCCAGCGAGAGCTCGAGCGGCAAATGTTTTGGGAGAACTCCAAGCTGGGAAATGAACTCCAGATGAGGAGAACGAACCATTGATAGATGTATGTTGTGTTCCTGTTGACTTTACTGCAGGCTTTTTATCTGCAGAGATCTGAATGTGTTTGCTTTTTTTTTTTAAGACTCAGGACTCAAGGCGGAGAACCATGAGCCCGATGTTCTATGTGGATGCTGATGCTGTGTGTGTGTGTGTGTGTGTGTGTGTTTGTAGTCGTGGGTTGCTGAGTTTTCAGTGTTCCACACTGCAGAAATAACGATGGATTTTTACTCTGCTCTGAGGTGTACTGCTTCCTGTTTGTGTCTTGTGTATCAAGCTGAACTTGGTTAGGTCTTTTATTTATCAAACTTCCAAGAATTACACAACAGGATGCTTTGAGTGTGAGGAGTAACAGAGATTTATCAAACAACTCCGACTACTAGAGCAGGAAAACCAATCAGATGGGTAGACCATAGATTAAATTAGCTGTAAATCTGCCTTTTTTTTCTTTTTTACCAACTATCTAATCTTTTTACGTTTGATAAACAATGATGGCACAGCAGGGAAACCAAAGATAACCCCACCACAGTGACACTTTTATTTATTAAAAATGAATTTCACCAGGAAAGCCTCATTGAGATGAAGAATCTCATTTACAAGAGTCAGCAGCACATTTGACAAAGTTCCAGACATAAAACACTGATCAGCTTCAAACACAGATCAACCATTGCTGGGTCACAGAGCAAAAAGTCACTAATCAAAGCATCTACAACCTGATGCATCTCCCTCCAACACTTCTCATCTGCTTTTGAAAAGATTTAAAGAAACCAGCTCCCCAAGACACAAATTCTGCAGTTTCCAGCACTTTGCACATTAATACACAAGTATGAAGACAGCAGGTTAGCTATAGCCTTCTAAATAAGAGTTAGCCAATGATTTTGTCTACGAGAGGTCAGTGAAGGCAGCCAACTCGAGCCTACAGTACAATGATGATTAAGGGCCTGGAGGTTTGTAGGGTCTTTTGTCATTTGAACCACAGTGCTCCAGTGATACACAGTTCCATGAGATTTAAGGCATTGAGAAGATGCATGCATGTATAAAACATCACCATTATCAATTTGAGGCATAAAGGTGGCTGCAACATTTCTTTCTTTTGATGTTTTTTTTTTGCAGCAAAAGAACAACAAACTAATGAACTCAAAACTCGACCACAACTTTAACCTCTTTTCGAGCTGCTGAGTGCGAAGCTTAAAAGACTGCAAATGATCAAATAAGAATTAGGGCTGTCAACATTAACACATTAACACACATGATTCATTTTAGAAGCCTAATGAGTTCATGTTTTTTTGAATGCAAATTGATTGCAGTGTGTGGAGTCAGAATTTATTAAAGCAAGTCCGGAAACAAAGTGTGCTTGTTTCCCTGGGGAATCCCGCTTGGTCTCTTCTTTTTACCAAAATGGGTTGCAGAGGTCGCAGAGGCGCCGGTAATCTATGACTTGACGGGGTGAACAAACTGCAGACGAGAGAGGAGCTGACTGCAGTGAGTGAGGACAGGCGGGGCTGTGTGAGAGCTTCAGTGTGTGTGTGGTGTGTGTGTGTTTGTGTGTATATCACTGGTTCAATTCCCGGTGTATGCAGTTTGTGGTAATTTGTACATGTGGCGTGCATTCACATTCTTCTGAGGGTCATATTAAGTTGAGGATTGCCTATTTTCTTAAATGTGGTTGAAATGACGTCAGTTTTGTTTTCACCATCATTCAACTCTATTTGTGACCTCAAACTCCAGTTAGTCTGCTGCTCTGACAACAAGAGGTCATGAGGTCAAGCCTCTTCTGCTCCATCCTCATAACTCCTTCTGAAGGTCATATAAAGTCATAGTCTGTGATTTCTGCTTGGACCATCATCATTGCTGCTTGGTGACTATATTATTAAAATCTTGTTGTCTTTTCGTCATTTATTTAGCCTGGTCTGCATAATGACACAATATCTCAGTCATAAAACAAAATGAAAATAAAGTGATTTTTTCTTTTCAGCGCCTTTCATAAAGTTCTCTAAACTTTCTAAACTCCTTTGGGCCTGATTTGAACACAACAGGCAAAAGTTTAGCTCAGGCTGAATCTGCAGCTGCTTCTACATCAGAACGGCAACATGAAATCAAACATGAAACATGACGACAGCAGCACCCAAAGTAAGAACACAGTCATTACTTGTATTGCAGCTTGAAAACATCTGTTTGCACTCCCACCTAACATGATTAACCAGTGATGCAACTTTTTGCAGACTGTGATCAAACTCGATTGGCCTCTGAAGCAAAACAAAACAAAAATGACTGGCTAGCAGCCTACCAAATTTATTCTGGTTTCATTTAATAATCAGGAACTAAGATGCTTATGGGAAATGCAATGGAGTTAGTGTCCATTTTATTTGAAAAATGTTATAAAGTAAAAGTCTACATAAATAGAATTAGTAAAGTACAGATACCCCCCCAAAAAACTACTTAAGTAGAGTAATGAAGTAATTCTACGTCAGTACCATTCAACACTGACTTACAGGTGATTTAACAGTTTGAGAATTAAGATCTTTGTTTTTTCAGGTGCAGTTCTGTTGAGCCTGATGTTGTTCTGAGCACTTTGTTAGACTCAGTGTGCAAGAGTGCGGTGTGTCTGTGTGCTGCGTGTCCGTATGTGTGTGTCAGCATTTTCCATCAGACCAACCTCAACCCTTGAAGTCATAGGTCACTGAGACAGGAAGTGCAGGGGAGGCCGAGCTGTCAAACTGAAAAGTTCATGAAGAGGAGTTTATTGTAAATGACGGTGCAGTAAAAGTCGATGCAGGGTGAACGCAGGGTTATGGCGGCCTCTCCTCTCCTGTGACAGAGCACAGGATGAATATTGGCTGGACATCACAGTGCACTCATGTCAGAACAAGAGATATTTTGTCATTAATGGCAACCAAAGATCCAACGCCTTTTTAAAAGTGATTCAATTTTTGACCCCAAACTTCTCTTTTAACCCATCTAAAGAATGCATGTCTTATTGCAGCCCTCTCATAACGATCCCATAAATGGAAGTTTAATCTCGCCCTAATTCCTCTCATCTCTCTCCAGACAGGACCTGTAACATGACCATGGCTTCTAACTCCATAACCACTCCCATGTCAGACCCCAGCGCCTGGGCAGCAGCCATGAGCAGCCTGGGGATGCCTCCGATGAGCATGACTGGACAGCAGCTCCTGCCAGGTACCACAGAAAACACACGGTGCCACACAAAGTACATTGCATCACACAGTGAATTTATTGGTGTGGGAATTTCCATCCCACAGCTCATAAAAAAACTGAATTTGTTAAATTTAAGTTGATGCTTCAGGTAGTTTGAAGATGTTCTTTAAGTGAGGTGTTGCCTACATGTGTAGAGGTGGGAGATACGGCCACCGCACAACCATCTATGGTAACTGAGTTGTATTCACAGACTGGCTGGAAAAAACAAGTGTAGGAGGATGGATGAGTAACAGTGTTTCTCCCCCTGTAAGCCTCTCAAAGTGCCCTTGAGCAACTTGGCGAGCATCAGCAGCGGAGCGGTTGTACTCATTGCGCTGGGCAGCTCCCGATGCGTCAATGTTTGAATGTCTGGAGCCTCCCCTCCTCTGCACAGACTCCTCCGGGCAGTTATAATTAAGGATGTGGTGTTAAATCTTTTCCCTGCTTGAGTAAAGGTTTGAAAATGCCAAATGTGTCCAGAGGAAGATGACTTGTGTTTTCTCATGCCTCTGTCGCGCCTGTGGGGGCAGTAAATCATCCTTGTCCGGCTGGAGCTCAAGGTTTTTACAGTATACGTGGAAACATTAGTTAGTGATCATCATCCAGCCTCCAGGGAGTTGTAGAGCAGCTGAAAAATGATGCATTTTGGGAAATTATTTTACGTCTTTCTCGAAGTTAAAGATCAAGCTACAGCCAGCGGTCAGTTAGCTTAGCTTAGCATAACAACGAAAAGCAAAGAAAAATTCATCAAACTTGCCAGATTGTCAAATTTTTTCAATTTAGAATAGTAGGGGTGGTGAAAAAAACGGATTCACATCGAGATCTAAGTTCTCGTTTTCTAAGATTCAAAATGGATTCAGAAATCTGGAGTGTATGACTAGTTCCTAATTTGACTCGTGATGTGCTGCTGTGCTTTTTTGTGGAGTTTTATGTTGCAGTGCGTCTTGTGTTTTCTTCATTGTGTCACTGTCTATACTGTGCTATTGTGTGTTGTTTGTCTTGTGTGTGCGTGTGTGTGTTTTGTTTCTTTGTTTGTACAGCTTTGTATGATGTGTTGTCTTTGTTTGTTCTGACCTGCCAAGGGACTGCAGATGCAAAATTAGCTTTAAGCTATAATCTGGTACCGTGCATCAAATGGCAACATTTATGTTTTCAACTGTACATGGTCCCTTTCAAATAAAGTACATTTAAAAAAAAACAAAAAAAACTTTTTTCATTGACTAGCTGATAAATGTATGATATAAATGATGGATATCCTAGACAATTATTGGTCAGTCAACTTGATACAGCTTGAACTTGTTATTGAATTTATTGAGCATTTGAAAACTGCTAAAACATTTTTTGTCAAAAAGTTTTTATTTGTGCATGTTTAGCATAAATAAATATTACCTTTTGTCTAAGGTTTTTTCTTTGAGTGTTTACATTTCAGCAGTTTTCACTGAAATTTGTTATAAAAACACAAAACAAACTCCATAATTTTATGCACACTTGACTCTGCTTTCATGCCACAATCTGCCGCTCTGTCTAGCAGAACAGACTGAAGTACATTTTGAAATTAAACCCCCTATATACTAAATAAAGAACTGATTTTGAGTCTGAAATCGTTTTGAATCAAGAATTGAAATCGAATCAAATCGAGAGATATTGAAAGATTCCCTCCACTGAAAGTTCGCTGTTGCTGTCAGAGATCTAAGCCTTGTATTCACAGAAGCAGAGTTATAATGTGAAA
Organism: Naso thynnoides; assembly: GCA_029783665.1. Classification (NCBI taxonomy): domain Eukaryota; kingdom Metazoa; phylum Chordata; class Actinopteri; order Acanthuriformes; family Acanthuridae; genus Naso; species Naso thynnoides. The sequence continues at coordinate 19,462,026 of JAQLOL010000026.1, forward strand.
CTGGTGCTTCTCAGGTCACCTTGAGTCAGCAGCTGAAAATGTGCCACCATGGAGCTCTGTGTGTTTGAATATCAAATGAGCTGAGTTTACAACAAAGAAGTTATGGAGAGAATGAGGTTTGAGCGTGCTGATCCCAGCTGGATAGCTCAGCATGATGAGAGTCAGATATGTAAATACATCAGCATCCCTTTAATCCCTGCAAGGCCTGGTTTCTTAAACTATGGTTCACGACCCCAACTGAGGCTTTAGCAGACTTGGTTTGTTGTGACTCAGCACAGCTGTGCCCTGAAAAAAAACTGTTGCAGCTGTTACGATGGAGTAATGCAAAACAAGTCAGCACTGAAATAACCTATTAGACAGGATGGTTGTGTATGTTCTTCCATATAGACAGTGCTGCATAAGCAGCCTATATGTTTTTAATAAGATAACACTTTCCCTGTTTATTAACATGCTGTAGTGTTGCTTGCTGTTTAAACATTTTCTTTATTGTAATGATAAAACTAGAAGTTATTCAATGTCCAGAATGCTCTCTCTGTGTTTTACATGCACTCTCAGACTAACAGGGGAATGCATCACAACTGAACTGGGGATTTAGTGGTAAACTGCGATAAAAAACTAAACTGCCTCTAATGAGCATTTTTTAGCAGCATTTAATTTAGAGGAGCTGGTATTGTCTGCCTGTCAGGAATGTTAAGTGTGAGAAAAATGCCTGTGTGAGAAATAAGTCTCTCAAATTGATCTTATAAAGAACTTTTGAACTAATTAATTGGCAAAGTGGTGCGAGGACTGTCTCATTTATTGTGAGCCATAGTTTTGAAAGGAAAACCATTAAATGTGAAAAATAAGAGAATGCTAAAAGTTTGAGAATCGCAAGGTCTCATTCTTACAGTATATTAACATTATACAATACTTCATATACAACAAATTAATTATTCCAGAAGAACAAAAGTAACAGTAGACGAACAGTGGTTCCACAAGAGAGAAGAGGTCATTTCTTAAATTTAAAGTGATGCGCCAACTTATTCTGTCTTTTTGTTATTTTCCTCCCTCCTGAGTTCCAGACAAGAAGATAGATCCCATTCTTTGGACTGTGTGTGCAGTA
>JAQLOL010000026.1:19484564-19498467 GCA_029783665.1 Naso thynnoides
AACATGAATGGCAGTGAATGGGCTTTAAAAATGCAGCCTGACATCTACTGAAGTAACACATGGTCACATTTGAACAATAACGTAGAGAAGATTGGGACGATCTCTACTAATGGGGAGAACTCCATTGATCTTTTTGCTTTTTTCTGTATCAGTCAGTACGTTTTGACTACAGAGAAAATTGATTTATTGTGTTAGTCCGGCTAAGAACGGACTTTTAAAATGCATGTAAACATGTTAGTGCGACTGATATCATACTAAATTGAATTTCTCAGAGTCGCGCTAACACACCCAGATAATGCGATTGGAAGTTGAATTACTCTTGCATGTTCACGCCTCAACTGGACCTGAACTGGCCTAAGCAATCTGTACATGATCGATAGTCCCTGCGGCGTCTTTGACCCGGAACTTGAACGGCATAAATCAAGCCGGTACGAAAACAAGAATCCCATAAGCACGAGGGGAAGTGTGCGTCAAATTTGTACCAAAAGTAAAACAGAAATATGAAGGGTACGGTGCTTGTTGTCCATGTTTTTATTGTTCGACATGGATTTTGCCAGCTGCTTGCTAACTTGTTTGTAGCTTGTTTGGCTAACCTGAAGAAGGTCCAGTAGCAACCAGCTGAATGTGGCATATTGCCACCTACTGTAGTGGAGTCTGACAATAAATCGATTCTCCCTCTGTGCTTGTATTCTGGGACAAGGACAGTAGTCCAAGTAAATGTCCCAATCAAGCTTTAACTGTAGCTTGACTTAACTGTGCATGTAAACATACTGACTGTCACACAAGCAGTACTGAACTGCAGTCTAGTCTCAAAATAACCTGACCTCATTTTAATTAAAACAGAAAAAGGTCGTGGAGAAGACGGGCAGGGCCAGGCGGAGCGTCACTGAGGGCAGAGCTGTGCAGCGCGTGACTTTTCTTCACCCTTGTTTCTGCTCAGAGAAGCTGGATGATGTTCTCGTGAAGCAGGTGTTTGCATTCCTTCATCTGTCGCCATCGAGTGTGTCTGCCACTGTGACCAGAACACACACTCTGCTGTATTTCTGTGACTCTGAACAAATCTGTTATTTTCAAGGGACCTAGAACATGACACCCAAAATTTGGGCCCTGACATGTATGATGCTGTAGGAACTCCTCGTTAGGTGGCTGTTCTGCAGGTGCTGCACACTATATTATATATGTTATTTAACAGAAGTCTTGAATAATATCTGTGTTTTTTAAAGAGATGAGTTATAAATAATCTATTAGAGCACAGGGCAGTACAGTAAATATGTTGCATGCTGTTTACTTTCTTTCATAGCTACCTTGTTGCAATGTGATGCTGCTGAAAACTCCAGCGCTTGAAAGGTCCACCACATATTTATGCTGAGTCCTTGAGCTGATTAAACACTCTTACTCTGAATAATGAGTGGCGGCTGCCCAACAAAGCCAAACCCAGAAAACAGACAACAACAACAACAACAACAACAACAACAAAGCAGCTCACGTGAAAAGGACCCTTTGCATAACAGGGCTGTTTCCCGACAGCCTGCCATTGTTTTTCCATCTCAACAAACACAGATAAGAATACAATTAGCGACATCCTTGACCACCCCAGACAGATACACAGATACTGTTTTCATGGAAAACAGGGCGCCCTGGTGTGCTGTAGCAATAATTAGATCCGTTTTCACGGCTCGGTTTCTCTTTTGCTGCTTCACTCCTGCATCACTTATCTCTTTCCCTTCATGTTATCCATCTTCCTCTCCTCCAGCTCGCCCGAACAAGTCATTCATCGTTCTGGCAACCCAGCAGTGTTTTCATTATCACCTGCCTCCTCTCCCTGTGTCACCCGGCTAAAGACGGATGTCAGGGTCACCAACTGGAAACAGAGAAAGCCAGGCATAGCATGGCAGCATCACAGCTCTTCATTTTTACACAGTTTAGTCCAGCAGCGTGATGTCGCTCATAACTTCCTCCAGCCCTCCTGCTACTCGACAGCGAAACAGCTCATTGAACCAGATTGCTCTTTCTGCGTCAACTTCTCCAGATAAAAACTGTGTGTCAGTCCTCTCCAGTGAGCATTGCGTCAGTGTTTTATTGTGCTTTCATTTCAGTTTTGTCTCTGTCAAGTTTCTGTCACTCATGGGAACGGAGACTTGGCATGCACGACATTACGCACATGTGCACACAGTGGCCTCTTTTCTCTGCCGCTGTGTGTTGCAGGTGCAGGGGGGACTCATGGGAGAGGGCACGTATCTCCATTTTTTTTTTTTAAAAAGCTGGGAATGTATGTGACTGTGTGTGTGTGTGTGTGTGTGTGTTCACAACTGCAGTCTGAATCAGTACCTGTGATTGCAGTGTCTTTGTTTTCTAAAATTTCTTTGTGATGTTGCAGGTCAAAAAATAAAGAGGAGACAAAGACAGTGTGTATGAGAGAGTTTTCAAGAAAGAAAGTCACCAGGAGAGAGGGAGAAAGTCAGAGAACAAACAAGAGACTAAGTAAAAATAGTTTAAATATTCATGTTTTTTGTTAGATGATTTATTCATGAGGGCCTGACATATTCAGTTATTTATAAACTGTGTGTGTGTCACCACTGTTGACAGAAGTGTTGCTCCGTGTTCGTAGAGGAAGTACACAATGTAAAAGGGAACATGAAACAGCCAGCGTGTGCTCATATGATGTCACAGCCGAGGTGAGCTGTGCCGGATGAGGCAGTGAGGAAACACAAGCCAATTTCCTCCCTCGCTCCGTATCCTCATCCACATTTCTTTCCTTGCTCCAGACTTTGACCCCAGTCTTGGGCTGATGACTGGCATTGCCCCCATAAATCCCATGGTGCCCGGCCTGGGCCTGGTGCCGCCGCCTCTCTCCCAGGATGCAGCAGTGGTGAAGGAGATCATCCACTGCAAGAGCTGCACGCTGTTTCCTCCAAACCCCAGTAAGTCTCACAGTAGTTTCGTTTCTGTTGTAACTGATGTGAGCTGACCCATCTTCAGCGAGCCAAACGCATGTTTTATTTATCAGTGCAGCAGTGTGCATTATCTAAGACTTATCTCTGTCCTCACATATTTCGGCTCTGGATCCACGCCTGTGCACCACTCAGCCAGATATTGTGTGACAACAAAGAAATTCTTCTTTAATGCCACCTTTAATACCTCTTAGTACCTCCATCCTGCAGAGCGCTGCTAATTTGCATTCATGTTTCATCAGGAAGGAAGGGAGGGAGGAGGAGGGGAGGAATTAATGGAGGTGTGTGTGTGTGTGTGTGTGTGTGTGTGTGCATGCAGGCAGCACTTGTGCAGTGTCTGTGAATGTATAATTGGAGGAGTGACCTCTGTGAACCCATAACACAGTGCTGCTGTCTTCAATATGCCGGGCCAAAGAGGTGATGGACTCTGTTCTCGGCTTAGCCCAGCTCAGCCTTATCGCTGTGTGTCTTTCCTTAATCTCTCTGCTCCTGCTGGCTCTACTGTATTGTACACACACACACACACACACACACACACACACACACACACACACCTTTCCCCTGTCTCTCTCTATCCTATGCTGCATCTCCTATCCTATCCCAACTTCTGTTTTAAGGGGACAAATCTACTTAATTGCCTATCAGCTCTTGGACTTCCAGCTACTTGTTTCAGTTCAAAAGGTCTCCGTTAGAGCTGCTACATATGTACAATATACGTACAAACACACTTTTGCCCCCCTAAAACACACACATCTACACACACATACACGAATATGGGTGTTTGTTTGTTTGTTTTTATCAGAATCTGAATTGAATGAGAGATTGTGGTGAGTTTAGCCTCGAACTTTAACAAAATAGCGTATAAAAAGAAGAATAACAAGAAAAGAACCTCTGTTCTCATGTGGAAGTTGTTTAACTGTCATTATTATGTGTAGCTATAATCTGATTCACAGTGCTTTTAATCTTTCCACTGTGGTCTGAAGTGTTAAAAGGATAATTCTTCCAGTGATTGGAGAGAAAACGAGGTCTCCGCCTGAACCAGGAGAAAATGTTCTCAGCAGATGTTGACTGTAAGTAACAGCAGGTCGGTAAAAGTTAAACAGCCAATATTATATAAAACTGAGCGACACAGCAGTGAAACAGGGACTGAACATCTTTCCAGTGCTCAGCAGTGGTGGTAGGATATCTCCCAAAGGTGCTGTTTCCTCTGACAACAGGTCCAGCGCCCCTCCCAGCCTTCATAAAATGCCTCAGCACTTTATACCAAGAGAGGTGGTAAATGTATTATTTCACATTTCAGAACATTTGCTTATCTGAGGCATCTGTGTGGGATGATTTCTGAGTTCTATATACACTGAGGTAATGTTGGCCCAAATATCTCTGGAGCTTTTGGATCTATAGCCGTTTTTTGGACCACAGGAACCTTGTCATATTTCCAGGAACCTCCCGTTTGATGGCATCCGCATGCCAGGAACTGTCAACCATTAAGCCCAAAACACACCGGCGCTGCAGCGGCGTGACGTGTCATTTGACATGCGTCATGTCCCACCCCTAACACAGGAGGACTGGTCACTAAGGGAAAACATTTGAGCAATACACGCACAGAGCAGGGAGCGAACATAAGCAGGGCAGTTATCGAGATCACTCTGCTGTTCACTGGCAGGTGCACACAGAGGTTAAGATATTTGTTAACCTGATTAGATCTTTCCTTATCCATTGTCGCCTTGACCACAATTACCCATGATATTATCAATAATAGTCTGTCAATAATAATATCATATAATAATGATTGAAGATGAAGTTCTGAACAGCCACAGCAAACGGTGAGTGGGCTCGCTGCTGACGATTTGTCACAGAAGCAGAGAAGAAGAGCTGCTACGTCCTGAGAGAGTAAAAGTCTCTGTACACAACTTTTTTTTCTTTGATGAAAAAGGCCTTTTCAGGGGCTGCCACGCTGGAAACAGATCAGTGGCGTGAAGTGTTACCGTGTGGTGTGCCCAGGCATGTCTGGCTGCCAGTGTGGGTCTGTACATAGAGAATAATGGGGGCAGGTGTTTTGACACACGCCAGATGGCGTTGGCGTGTTTGGGGCTTTATAGTTCTAACGACTACTTTTTGAGGAACTTTTTTAGCTTCAGCTCAACAGTAGGTAGTTTCATAGCACGTGAGGAACTACGGTGATGAAAGTGTGTGTTGATTGGTTGAACTCAGGAGCCAGCACTTGCAATCAACGCTTTTTAAAAACCCGACAGCAAACCCGAACCAGAGCTCATAACAAGATCATCATTGTTTTGTTGTTGTGTCTTTTCTTAGATTTAAAGGGGTCATATTCTGCTTTTCTGTCTCTTTCAAGCTCTAAATGATGTTACAAAGTCAGAAAATTGTTTTAAATGATGCCAGAGTGTGAAATCACGAGGTCAGGGTGTGTAGCAGTAATCCCTGTGGACTGTGTCTAACGGCTCTGAACGCTCTGTTCTCATCAGTTTTTTTTTTTAAAATCTCAGACCACTAGTGTGTCACAGTGTGCTGAGCTTCTCTATAGGTTCATCTGGAAGGTGTGTGTTTGAAGTGGCCAATCAGAGCAGAGTAAGCCTTTAGAGGCGGGGCAGGAGGTAAAACGGAGCGTTTCAGACAGAAGCAAAAGTCCTGGAAAAACCAGAGCTGCTGAAGTGAGCTGAATGAGAGAACAGACGAGTTTTTTGGGCATCAAAGCACGTAAATCTGCTCTAGTAGTAACCAAGAATAAAATATGAACCCAAAAAAATGAGCATAACACGGCCTCTTTAATGTACGTTGTCGCCACAAACTAGACAAAAGCGTGGAGCGCTAATGCAGTAACCTTCATTTGTTGTTGTTGTAAGTTGCACAAAAGTTAAGTCGAGTGAAAGTTTTAAGTCGAGTAGAAGTGACATTAACAGCTAGTTTACGTAGCTTGTGAAGGGGGGGTTCCTATTGGCTGTACGGATGCCAACAAAAAGAGCCCTTCGAGGTGTTTAGTTCCACAGGAGCTCCCTTTTTTTACAGGTTATCTCAAAAACTTCTTTGAACGGCTGGTCTGATCAAATCTGCTTAAAGACGTCATGAACATGAAATTTAGTTTTCTGCATCAATATGAAGTTCCACTGGATTAAAAAAAACCCCAACTTTTCTATCAAGGTTTTTTTTTCTAACAGTTTGATATGAAAGCTCTTTCATGATTAATACAGTTCAAAGTGGGAATATTCCAAATCATTTCAGGTCTTGTTGACTTTCTCCTCTTCAGACTCCAAATCTCTTAAAAGCAGTTTTCAGTCAGCCAGGGTTGGAGGTTTTCTTTTGTTTTTCTTGTTGTTGGTCTTTCAGACAGACAGAGTGGTAGAAATTCTGTCAAAATCTATCATTGACCTATATTTTCATTTTCATTCTCATTTTAAAGATAAATAGCTTTAATTTTCAAACACAACTCAATCACATTAACCCTAACACACACACACACACACGAGGCTGATGAATGCTTTTAATTTGTTCTCACAGTGACAGTAGGGTGCACTAAAACACGCACGGCATGTTTGCCAAATAAAATGTATCACTTGCTTTTTTAAATCCACATCAACCACTTTTTAAATCTGCATCACTTCTGACATAAATAAAGTGAAGCACATTGGAAATGCATGAATTAATACAACCCCTGGAATAGGGGTCATAACTCTGGACCTCTCTCTCATTTAGTTGAAATTACATTCTGCCTGTATTCCTACAGAACAAATATAAAAGGGCTTTAATCTCATCTTTATGATCTTGTTTCATGCTATAATATAATTTCTAACTGTGTGAATTTATAATAATGAGGTTATAAATAAGCCCTGTTTTCATTTGTACTGTCACTGAGCAATAAAGAACAAAAACAACCTGAGGATGAAATATTTCCCAGCAAGAGTGATGTGTGCTCACACCTCTCCTTCACACTTTTGTGATTCTGTTAATAATTAAACGTAATCCTTGTGTTCAGTCCCTCTGGAAGCAACTTTCTCCCTTCTGTTAAAAAGAGAAAAAAGTCTGTCTGGAGGCTTTTTCAAGGCAGCCTCGCATGTCAGATGGAGAACACATCAATTTGAACCTACAAGTGGGAGTTCCTCAGTGCAACCAGCCTGGGAGTCTGTCTTTGATACCGAGTGCTCCAAGAGTTCAGCGTTCATCCGCCGCATAAAGCCTCGCTGTCACGGTTTAATGCAGGCAGAAAAATGCATCACACGCTGCAAAGTCATTATTAAATAATCCAGTGTACCCCAACACCAGGTGGCCTGCAGATTATTTTCTAATCACAATGACAATAAGTCATTCTGTTTGTTTGTATCAATTAGTCAGGCCTGTACAGATGTGCCAGTTTGGTATGATGGGATAAATTAGCCTGTTAGCAACAGAGAGAAGGTTGATTTTTGCATGATGGCCTTTCAGGAAGAGTGAAGTGCCAAGGGATCAGATGGTGAGCTGTGGGGGAAGAAAACCATTAGCTGGAGAAAAGCGAAAGTTTCGCAGAAATTATGGTAATTTTTATTCCATAAATGAGCATTTCACACCAAAAGAACATAAACACGCGGCTCACTTTGTCCCTGGAGGGAGCAGTTTATGTTTCTGGTTCATGTTAATGAGTCATTTTAACATGTGAGTGACTGCATGATGAAAGAGGATCCAGCTCTGTTTAATGTTACATGAACTCTGACAAATGTAACCGCCAAAGCCATAAAACAACAGCCAAAGCTCACCCAGAGGTATTGAAGATGCTGTGTGTAACAGATAATACAGAAGTTATGAGAGCATTACGAATATTGAGTGAAAGATATAAAAAAGGCAAAGCAGCTTTATTGTCATTGGACAATGAATTGTACAATGACACTGCGAGGTTAGAGTGAGGGGAAACTGTTCCCAGACCAGAAGTTAAACTCAGGTTGTCTGAGTGAAAACCAGGAATCCTCATCACTAAACTACATGGGACGTGAACTTTATGAACGCTGTACTCTGTGTTGTGACCCCTAATTAGAACTGGGATCTAAGGGGTCTAAGTTTTTGCTCTGTAGCTCCGCCCTTCACCTGGCTCATGTTTTATTTCATTTGTTGTCGCTCCCTCTTTGAAGGTCTTTACACACTGTGTGCATTTTTTCTTTTTTTTTTTTTTTGTGCAATTAATTTGCATGTCAGTAATATTTTTCAAACTGCGGACTGGGCACGAGTATTTTCAAATAAAACGAGAATATCACACTGCAAAGTCACAAAGTCAAAAGTCACAAACAAAGTCAGTTTTTCGGAGCTTTCGCACGGTGAACAAAGAAATCAAACAATGCCGATGGTTGTGCGAAATGAACATTACGTCCGTGAGCATGGCCAGCACCGTTTTTCTTTTGAGAGGAATTTCAGGCTCTGGGGGACAAAAACCCTCGTTATTGAAAACCACACAATATTAAATAAAAAGAATTTTACGTCAAGATAGATAACCCTAACCCTAACCTTGGCAACCGGGCATGTACTGTTTTTTGTTTGTTTGTTTGTTTTTGTGATAACTACATGTAGGGGAGAATAGGAGTCTTTCTACCGCTGTGTGCGGTGTGGACCTGAGACTCCGCGCTGCATAACAAGCCAAGTCTCACATTGAGGCTAGAGTCCATTTTTCTCAGAGTGGGCTGTCAAAACTCTTTACCAAACTTGTGAGCGAGTATTTGATATTTTCATGTTATTTATTCACGATGCTCTCGGTGTGTAACGACCTTTAGATGATCGTCTTGATGTGTCACTTCCTTTTTTCAGGTTGCTTCACCCTGTTTGCAGTTGTTGCCAAAGCTGGAAGAGCAACTTTTCCTCCTTGGTTGTCCGTCATTATGTCAGGCTTTCGCAAGCTGAGGGCACATGAACACACATCTGCCTTCACAGAGCAGCCAATAGGAACACGACGGCTCTGAAATGACCCCTGATTGGCTGAAAAGTGTCCGTGACGTTCAAAATCAGAGCCAAGGAGAGGAACAGAAGTCTTGTGTTCATTCAGACCACCTGGATTACAAAATGCTGAAAGGTTATTATGGGATTTTTGCCCCATGACACCAAAAATAATCTTGATAATATTCTCAGTTTTAGGATTAAAGCAGATTGGCCACCTTTTTTATCCACAATAGTTAAAAGCCGTGACAGTTAAAATAATGAATTTTACCATAACTGTTGCAAAAATGTTGCATATATTGCAAAACATTAAGATATCTGATATATCTGTCATTCCAGAAAGATCATTTAGTAAATTATTCTGGATTTAGACTCAAGCATTTTATAGAGAAATTAATTTGATTTAATTCCTAGTATCTGATAAATATACTGAATATTTCTTCATTAACTGGCCTCTGGGACGAGCTGTTTGGACCTTTACATGAGCCATGCTCAGCCATGTACCTCATACAGAGTTCATTTTATGGTTGAATGAGGAGCCGCGCTGTTAGGCGCTCAGCAGCACGAGAAGCTGTCATAAACACTCCGTGTATGACCTTTGGTTACTTTGTTTCCCAGTGTGAGATAGAACAGATAGTCATTCTGTAATTCAGGCCTTCACTTCAACCCCAGAGTCTTTCTTTATTTGTGTAAATGACAAAAGACGGAAGATAAGCAGCCGAGAAGCTTGAGGGAGATTTTAAAAAAATGATAAGCAGGGACGCAGACGCAGCTCGTTGGGTACAGATGGCCCCCAGACTGCTGAGGTTAAGGACTCCATCTCCTATGGGCCACTCGCACACAAAACTTAAGCACCTGTGAAGCACTTTGGATAAAAGCATCCGACCCAGCAGTGTGTTAAGATATAATGTGTAGCAGCCATTAAACTGCTTGAGCGAAACCTCTCACTTCAGCCCTTTGCTCTCTACCGCAGCATCTTCACACATTTTCAGGATATTTCCTGCCGCATTTTCTTTTTCACTCATCTCTTCTCTCGTAGCATTTGTCTCCTTCTATTCATTTCCTTCAATTTGTGTCACCTTTGAGGCAAGAAGCATGCCACTGATGAGAGTGAGTTGTGGAGAGTTAGTCCTCAGAGGAAGCCAATTTACTCCCAACATGAAAGAGTAGCACTTTTTACCCCCTTGAAAGATGTCGAAGTTGCTTTGTATAATAGGCCATGAAAGTGTCAAAACTGTCTTTTCAAACAAATACGAAGACATTCCTCAGCAGCAGACATCTTTCAAGAGAATAAAGAGGAATGTCATCATAAATAAGAGGGTTTCTGGTAGGAATTTAATGCAGCGTTTTATTTGCACAGATGGCAGGATGCTGACCGAGAACCGAACTGAGCTGTTGAGTTTTTCCCTCGTTCGTTTGGTTTGTTTTCCGCTTTAAGTGAAGCCTCTGCTGTTCTTCTGAGGGGCTCGCAGCACGATGGACTGCCACCATGTGGGGTTCCTATACAAGGTGACATGCATCTTCCTTTAAATTTATATTTTAAGAGTTAGTATCACAGCATGTTTGCATGCCATGTGTTTGTGTGAGGGAGCAGAAATGGAAAACATGGACTGAGATGTTGCTTTCAGCAGTGTGTGTGTTTTCAGACCGCTGTGCTGCTGCATGTGGAGTAAGAGGATGATTGTGAGTCAGTGCTCTATTTCCTGAGGTATTTGTCATGTGCCCTGCAGCGTGTGTGTGTGCGTGCGTGTGTGATGAGGATAGAGGGCAGCAGTTTACATATGGTGGCGATCACAGGAAGCAGGACCCCCAGCTACTCCACCTCAGTTATTGCATGCAGCTTCCTCCTCACTGACCTTTGACGGAGCATCGCTAAACTCAGAATTTGTCCCTCAGCCTTCCTTTAAATTTGCTGTCGGCAAATGAGTTAGCAAGCTAATGTTAGCTGTAGCATGAGACTTGTTGGGAAGCAAATCCACTGCAGCTGCTTGTGCCGCCTCGCACTTTATTCCGTTTGTTGTCTCTCTCTCTTTTGAGACCAAACGGTTGCAGGGAAAGTTGCAGCGGAGTAAACTGGTCCGTCTCAGCTCGAGCTCGAGTCGACTAACCGTGTGGCTCGCAGACACTCTGTTGTTGGCAGAGGCGAGTCAGAGCACGGTGAGCTAATCGGCTTGTACCGATATCACTAAGAAGCACAGCGTAGACCGGCCAATTCAGACAGACAGTTTCACTGATTTTTCATTTTTCAGCGAAACCCTCGTCCCGATGGCAGAGACTATATCATGGTAAAAACAGAGCTTATTGGAGATCAGTTTAGCAGCAAATGGCACCATTTTTCAACCACTATTACACTGTTTAATCAGGTTATACATCATAATGTCAAAAGTAAAGCCAAAAAAAATCGTCTAGATTCACTTTAACTTCATGTTTATGCTCACCTATCCTTGCCAGGGCCCAGACCGGAGACTCCGCCCATTCCACTGAGTGAACCTGCATCTCTGGTCTGGCACAAGTGGGCTTGTCCAATGAGCACAACGATGAGTGTTTTTGTAAACTGTTAATATGTCGCTTCAGTAAGTTTTATAAATTTTTTGGGCAAGAAGACTGCAAATATTTAATCATTTTATCCAAAAAATGCTTTTCTGTAAATCTGTCACAAAGTTTTCAGACTTGTGAGGAGTCGCAGCTCGCAGTGAGACCCGCTGGTCATCTCGTCGCAGCAGCCTGGCTCCTTACGCTGTCACCACGGAAAGAAACTTTACTGATGAACTGATGATCTGTGCGGCTTTGGAGAGATGAAACACTGGCCATAATATGCCCCGCAACATGATACAGTTTTGTCTCAGAAATATTCAAGTGGGCGTGTTGATCCCTAGTGATTGGTCAGGGCAAAATCTCATCCCCTCCCTCTTGAAAATCAAGGTGGAAGCAATGTGGGATGACAGGTTGACAATGTGTTTTAATATTAGGCTATATTTATCCAACAGTTTTTGACTTTTATTGCCTTTTTTCTTATTCCAGATTAATCTGACAGCTTTTTGAAACATTTCTAAACATTTCTGATAATATACATGATATGAGAATAAGGGTCTGACCGATGTATATTTATATTGGTCTGCTAATACTTTTGGCAGAAGTTGCCCTTTCACAGATGGGTGTCTGTATATATGTTCACCGATATGTGCCAATATGCTTGGACTAGGGATTTAAAATGGTGAGATTAAGTAGTTTAATAACTCATAGGTGAAGTCTTTATTGTTCAGTGCACTGATGTTTGGAATAAAGCTGGACTAAAGGGCCCCAGTGAGAATGCGAGAATTTGAAATTCTGGTACTTTGGGATTTATCTTTGTTATAAAAAGCTTCGTTGGACATTAAATAATATAAGTGCTACCTGTCAGTAGCTTCAGTTTTCTTGTCCACACTGAATTTTCTTTTTCCTATCTTAGTGCAGAAAACTCCCGTATACGCTGACACAAGGCCACTTTGGTCCTTTAATGCCTAAGACCTACATTTCATTTGCTGCTCCTGGATATTACTCTGTGAGTGTCTTTAATGGTCATCACTTCCCCCGGCTCCTCTTTCCCCAACACTTTTTCATCGATGTCAGACTCGTCTGTCTGTAATTACCCTCAAGTAAAAGACCAAAGATGTCCTTCAGAACCCTCCTGTCTACGTGCCCACGTTCCTAAAAAGTCCCCAGCATGGATTTCATCCTCCTTTCACAGCCAAACATTTGGTAATGCAGTCACATCTCTAGTGTGTCTGGAAAAAAAAAATATGTTGGTTTTTAAAGGCAGGCTTTTACGAAGTAAGGATGTCAGCTAAATGTCAGATTGTTACCTTGTTGTCCTTTTGTATTGTCCTCCTCGCTCATCAGCCAAACTCTGTCAGAAATTCTAATTTAATGCTGAATCGGGCAATGAACCGTGGCATGTTTTAGCTGACTACAAAGTAAAGCAGGGAAGCGATCACCTTGGTGTTGTCCTACAGCTGACGTGTGTGTGCATGTGTGTGTGTTTCTGGCTCTAAGTATGCCAGTGACAGAGTATGTGAGTATGTGCATGTTCTAGTTTTAATGCCACCATCATCGCCAAGGTCAGTGGATAAAGGCGTTTGGGCCACGTGCCAGAGCAAGCTTTGACGTGAGAAGGACGAGGCCATAAAGGAGCTTTGATGTGTTTCACCATCACTTCGCTGCAGGCTCTCCTGCAGTCAAGCTACACGACTGGATAATAGCTCCTCTTGGGCCCATAATTTAAAATTTCACGTCCAACCTTTTGAGCACAGAATGAAAGATACACTGTGTTTTTTTCTTGTTTAGAAGATGATTGATGGAAAGTTGTGTGATTTAGGCCAAAGATTTGTAGCCATGGGGAGGTAACCATGGCAACAGCGGCACATGCAGATGCAGTTGCTACCATTTTTTTTTTTTGTCAACTGTATTATTTTAATGGCTTCAAGGCTTGAATTACCTAAGAGAGAAACACACTCGTCAGCATCAGGAAAGGAATTGCACGGATTACGAGCAGAGAATTCTTGAGACCGTCACCGCCCACGACTTCCTCTGACCAACCAGCCGGACCACCTCAGGAGGAAAGGGAAGAAAGCTGTGATAAAAACCAAAAGCCCAGCTTGGACTCAAGGGCGCACTCACACTTGGCCCTGTTGTCCCGTACCGTGCCGAAGCACGAACGTACCCCCTCCCCTCTCCCCCGCTGGCCTGCACTCACATCGCTCCAGTCTAATTGTGCCTGAGCACGCCTGAGCTCCCTGATCTGTAGAGCGTGACCCGTATTTTTACCCACATTTTTTCATCCTTTAATAACATTTTTAGATTGTTCTCTGATTCTACAAGATCTACAAGACAGTCGCAGATGTTTCCGCTGCTTTTTATGTGGACATTGTTTGCTGTTGTCTGCCTGTTTTTTCTTTTTCTTTTCTTTTCTTTTTTTAAAGATTTTTTTTTGGACTTTTTGTGCCTTTATTAGGACAGGACAGCTGAAGAGTGGACAGGAAACAGGGCAGAGAGAGGGGGAATGACATGCA
>JAQLOL010000026.1:19498477-19514061 GCA_029783665.1 Naso thynnoides
CACAAGAGCAGAGTGCACATCCAGTTTATATATATATATATATATATATATATAATTTAAACGGGTTCAAAAAATTATTTTTCTCTTTTCATTAACTACTGTTCTTTTTTTTTCCAAAATGGACCGGATGTAGAGGGGCGGGGCTTAGCTGCTCTATGTAACATAGATGTGTCTTCTCTGTCAGTGACTAGTGCTGAGATCCGAAGTCATGCCATCGTTTAATCTGGATTTTTGGATTAGGTTTTGTTGCCAACTTTCATCCTCACACTAAAAGACTGGCATGGTTCAGAATTTTTTAACAAAACTAGAATATTAACCTAATTATACCAATTTCAGATTCCCATTGTTGGCTTCATATCCGTGTAGGATCAGACTGCTGCTTATGACTGACAGAACTGAAAATATTCTTGCCCATTTATACCTGTGATTAAATTAGGCTTGACTTGGCTTAGGCTTGCTCGAGATTGATTTGAATTCAAATGAGTATGAAAGCATCATAGGCTTGTTATTATCCATTTACTCAAACCGAATTTTAAGTAATATCATTACTTATTACTCCCTATTAGTAAGCAATATCGTTACTTATTACTCACTATTGCTTTTTTCATTGGTTTTCATTTTTTCATTGCTGAAATTAATAATTATAATTTGAAAGAAGGTCTGGCTGTATACAAGTACTGGCTATAAGAAACAGCAGGAACGCAGATAAACGATGAACAGTTAACATTTGAATAGCACAACATAGTTTTGGGGAAGTGATATAATAATTAGACCTTCTTAGGTCAAGTACAGTTCAATCTAAATGTAGATATAAATTCAATCTTTAAGTAATCTTACAGTAAATCTAAATTTCTCTATCACATAAATATTGTAAATAACATCGATTCAGTCTTCAGCCTTGGATGCTTCTGTTGTCAACCATTTTCTTGTAAGAACTTCCTTACTTGCTATCAGATTTTACAAGATCTTTCTGCTGCCTCATTTTTCTGTTGAGTGCAATGACAGTGCCACAGTAACCAAGAGTTTGGTTATTAATAGAAAAACATTAAATACGTCACAGCCATTAGCAGCTTTACAACATGTGTTCTGTGATTATGATTTCCGTTTTAGACATGAAGTTCAGAGTCAGTCAATCAACTTTTATAAATTTGTTGGGTCTTATCTTGTAAGCACATAGCAGTTTCAGCAGGGGGCGCCACACTTCTCTTTCCCTGCTACATCAACCAGCTCTGACTGAGGGATCCCAAGGTGTTCCCAGACCTGTGCAGAAATATAATCTCTCACCTGGACCTGGGTCTGCCATGGGACCTGCTCCTGGCTGGACGTGACTGGAATTCTGACCGGGATGCAACCTCACCAGATGCCCAAACCACCTCAAATGGCTCCTTTCAACACAAAGGAGCAGCGACTCTACTATGAGTTCCTCATGAATGACTGAACTTCTCACCTCATCCCTGACGCCGGAAACACATCGGAGGCAGAAGCACCTCGAATTTCTCGTCTGAGCAGGCACCTCGCTGTCCACTCGAGAAACGCATTTCTCTGCGCCCGTCAACAAGTTCCTCTGCTTGCCTGCCCCTTTCTTGTCAAATATCGAACTCTCTCTCTCTCTCTCTATCTCTGTGTGCATGTGTGTGTGTGTCGGTCACTGTTAACGGACAGATACATATGTAGACAGGACAACCATACTATCATTAAACAGGGTGTTTTGTTTTGACATTTGTTTTTTCTTGAAAACTGGCCGGATTCTCTGTGCCTTTTCTCTGTGTGACTTCCTGTCAAGTACGATCCGCTCTGATCTGCTCTGTTCAGCTTGACAAAGTCACTCGTGGCTTGCGGGAAAAATAGGACAGATGCCGAAACTGGTGCTGCAGAGTTCTCTGCGCCGCCGCAGCAGGCAGTGTGGACAGTCAGATTGGATTACATGGGCGCAGAATGGAGACTGGCTCCGCTCCGCTGCGCTTTGCAGTGCAACCTCATCCGGTGTGTTTTAGCTGTAAGGGAGACGCCAGCCACCGTCTTGAGGAAACTCATTTCAGCTGCTCGTATCTTCAGTCTCATTCTTCCGCTCATGACCCATCTTCCACAACCCCAGGTGAGGAAAAGAATGACGACTGACCGGTAGATAGAGGGGTTTGCCTTCGGCTCAGCTCTCCTTTTGTCACAACAGTGCAGCATAGTAAGCGCAAAACCGCTCCTGCTGCACCAATTATCTGGCCAATCTCCCACTCCATACTCCCCTCACTGAACAGGACCCTGAGGTAGTTGAACTCCTTCACTTGTGTTAAGGGCTGATTTCCCTACTTGGAGTGAACAGTCCACCAGTTTCCTGCTTAGAACCACGGCCTCAGATTTAGAGGCGCTGATCCTCATCTCAGCCGCTTCACACTCGGCTGCAAACCAGTCCAGTGAGTGCTGAAGGTCACAGACTGATGATGCCATCGGTACCACGCCATCTGCAAAAAGCAGCGATGAGATCCTCGGCCCACAAAACTGAAACCCTACCCCACCATGACTATGCCTCGACATCCTGTCCATGAAAATTATTAACCGACTGGTGACATGGCGCAGCCGTGGCGGAGGCCAACCCCCACTGGAAATAAGTCTAGTTTACCGTCGAGAACCCGAACGCAGCTTTGGGCATACAGAGATCGGATGGCCATGAGTAGTGACCGCTCAACCCATACTGCCCCAGCACCTCTCACAATATCTCCCGAGGAACCTGTTCATGAGCCTTCTCCAGACCCACAAAGCTCATGAAGATTGGTTGAAAAATGTTTATTCGTAATATTATCACCACCCAATTAGCAGTGAATCTTTCAGGATTTAAACTGAAGCTTAACTTCAGTGACTGAAAGCCAATCAACCAGCTGTAATCCTTGTGGGTTTCTTGGAAGTGAATTAATGCTGACGAAGGGTAATTTTGTCTCTTTTCTGTCTCTTTTCCATGTCGGACAGACCTCCCGCCTCCAGCCACAAGGGAACGCCCTCCAGGTTGCAGGACGGTGTTTGTTGGTGGTCTGCCGGAGAACGCCACCGAGCAACTAATCACAGAGGTGTTTGGACAGTGTGGGGACATTGCTGCCGTCAGAAAGAGCAAGAAAAACTTCTGTCACATTCGATTTGCTGAGGAGTTCACTGTTGACAAAGCTCTCCTCCTCTCTGGTAAGCCTTCTTCAGTCTAATACCACTTTAAACTCTTATTCCCCAATTTCTAAGTGCTTGTGTGTGTAATTTTCAAACCTGTGTGGAATTTGATTATGTCTTGTAATAGATGAAGAATGTTTCATATCCAATAATCCATCCATCCCATCAATTTAAAAAAAAAATAAATAAAAAATCTGTCCTGCTGAGCAATAAAAACCCAGACAAACCTTGAACCTGGTTTTCAGGTATGTATTGGTTTACACTGGGCTGAAAGGTCAGAGGATAACAGCTTTCTTTCCTCCTTGGCTGGACAATATTGAATCTGTAGAGACCTCTCGTATTGTCTGTCCACTGCTGTCAGTGCACCCGGCCCTCTCCCACCGCCTCTCAATCCTTCACCTCAGGCGGATGAAGAATGATGAGCTGTTAACCTTTACTCTGATGGAAATGAAAGGGCTGATATCTATCACTCTGTGCTACAATTCTCCAGCCTCACACATACACCGGGGACCATTTGACAGATGGATAAATAGATGAAGAATGGATGGAAAGTTTGCTGCACTCCATACAGATTGGAAACTGTATATACGTTGAAGGAACGAGAGAGTCATGCAGGTCTCGGAAGACAGAATAGATCAAGACTAACAGACTTCTCCTGTATGAATCATAATCCTCTGTTTGTAAAATGCACATTTATCATCTGTGCATCTCTTTTCACTTTCTGCATTTTTTATGTCTTTGCTCTAATATTTCACTTTTTTAGTCTTCTGTTCTTTTATCTCCTATGTTTCTTTGTCCTGATAGATTTTGTGCCACAGTTCGTGTAGTTTAAAGCATCTTGTGACTATTTGTACCGTAGCTCAGGAGGCAGTGCGTGTCATATACTTATCAGGAGGTTGGTGGTTCGATTCTTAGCCTCTCCTGTCAGCAAGTTGATAAGACTGAACCCTACATTGGTCCCAGTGGTTGTTTCATTGGTGTGTGAATAGGTGTTTTAGGGACAATTCTCAGAACTCACTGAGAGGATCTGTCTTCTGGAGAGTTCCTCGGGAACCAAACGCCCTTTCTTTTTTTTCCCATTGGCATTCACACCTCCAATAGGAGTCTCCTGAGGCAATGTAAGCTGGCGATCACTTGGTACACTAACATCACTTTCACATGATTCACAACATAATTTTTGCGCAACTTTTGTCTTGTCTTTTTGTCCACGCTTTTGTCTAGTAAGTGGCAGAAATGTACCTTGAATCTCGAGCTGAACATTGTTAAATCTCAGAAGACAACAACAGCAACAGCGATCTCGGTACAAGCTCCGGTTCATATTTTGCGTCATCTTGTTAATACAGCTGTCAGGTTTTTAAAAATGGTGGTTGCCGGCGCTCGCTTCTTAGTTCGACCTATCATCATACACTTATGTCACTATCCGGTCTTTAAGTCATGACATAACACCCTCTCAAAAAATACATCCATGTCTAAGCCCCATCTTTTCAATATGTCACAGTGCTGTGTCTTGTGCTGTTTCAACAGATCTGAGTAAAAGAAAAAACAACCTAACTTTTATTCTGCAGCTTTTGTAGTAATGAGAAAGACAGGAGGACAAGACTGGAAAAACTTTGCTCTTGTGAATGGGTGCTAAGGTTAGCTAGTTAACCTGCTGAAATAACATGCAACACAGCACTGCAGCATATTGAGAAGATGGGGTTTGGTTCAAAGGGTGCTACGTCAAGACTAAAAGACTGGATAGTTTCTCTGGTGCTGTGAGAGTACGTACTCTAAAGTTAAGTTAAAGGAGCTAAAAAGTTCCTCATATCGTAGTTCTAAGAACTGTATTAGCTCACAGTTCCTGTAATGCAGATGCAATAAAACATGATGTCCAAACTAAGTTCTTAGAACCATGAAATAGATGCTGCAGTCCTAAAACACCAAATATGTATGTGTGTGTATAAGTTCTTGATGAGCAGGTTGGCACTCGGCACAAAGATGTCACCTGCCGTTAGTGTGTGAATGGATGAATGCTGGGGGGGGGGGGAGTTGTATCACACTTTGAGTTTGAATTGAGTGAGAATTTAATCCATTTACCACCAATTCCCTTGTCAGCCCTATGAGACTGAAATATAACCACATATGAAGCTGGTAGGTGT
The DNA here is from genome assembly GCA_029783665.1 of Naso thynnoides. Lineage (NCBI taxonomy): Eukaryota > Metazoa > Chordata > Actinopteri > Acanthuriformes > Acanthuridae > Naso > Naso thynnoides. The sequence goes on from JAQLOL010000026.1 coordinate 19,503,763, forward strand.
TAATGGCCAGTCTTCTATAGTTCTATAGATATAGATGCAGTATAGGTTTTATTTAAAGCCTTATTTACACCTGTTGTTACCATGACAACACTAGACAGGTGCGATGTACGTGATCAGGCTATATTGTGCTTTAATTACGTTTTCCACAATAATTGCGTTTTACATCTTTCCATCTGCTTCCAGTTACTGCTACAAACATACTTGCAGAACATCCAGGTGACTCCTGAATCACTTTGTCACTTTTTTTTTTGAAATAGCTTTGACTTGATTATTTGTGCCTGAGGAGGAGACGACTGCAGAGCCTTTCTTCAACTTGCTCAGTGTTGTTTTTTTGTTCACTATCAAAAATCTCCATTAGCATCAGAAACTTCAAGAGGAAAAAGACCAAGCACAAAGGTTAAAACTTCATAATATAAAGTCCTTTCAGATTTATTCATGTGTTCGTGTGAGCAACTAGACCTTTCTGTATTTTTTTTTCACAGTCCTCTCCTTTGTGATTCTTTCTTTGTGTGTTTAAGAATAAGAGTCATGAAGGTTTATGATAAGCACAAACCTGCGGCTCTACTGAAACATTTTCTGCCAGGAAGCCTCTTCACATCCAGTGATTTAAGTCTTCAGCGGAGGGTCAACGATCAAGGACAGTTACAATCAATGGATTTTCATTTTTAATCACTGCATCGGGCAGAAGCATGACAAACTGTTAACTTTACAAACCAAGTCTCAAAATGACCACAAACCACAAAACTATCTGTGAGTGATGTGGAGAAGAATGACGGCGACGAAGGGGGACGTGATGCCAAACAGAAGCTGAGCAGTGCGACTCCAGTCTGTTTGCTGCTCTTTGCCCAGGGATGAACCAGACTCTCTGGCTGCTAGTGGCCTGGCAAGAAAGACACCATCCATTCATCCATCCATCCATCAATCAATAAAATATCAATCAATCAATCAATAAACGGCACAAAACCGTTCCCGCTGCACCAATTTTCTGGCCCGTCTCCCACTTCCGAGAGACGTCTGGCTCTCATAACTGAACTAAGAGCAGCTCATTCACTTTTACTCTTCAGGTGACAAGTAATGACATCAAAACATAAACCTTACAAGCATAACCTGAATGTCCTGTAGGCTGATATTGATTGGTCGATTGTCCCTGTGGAAAAAGTCACAAAGAGTCGAATCTTTTAACTTTCAGCTAAAATTTTCCTTCTCGAGAGAGATTTTGAAAGCTTTTAAAATGCGCTGACATGCAGGCCTGACAACGTTAGACTACAACGGAGTTCGTGAACAATGATCATTGTATTACCACACGATACCAGTAGTCCTATGTTAAATGCATTCTGAGTTAGAAGAGACAGCTCCTTTTGGCTGCTAGTTGTTTCTTCAAAGAGTTTCTTCGTTTTTCAGTAATTGTCTTAGTTCTCTGCGCCTTAACTCACAGTTTCACCTGCTTTTACGAATATTACAGACTCAAGCCACCAGACAAATGAATTTTCTCACATTTAAAATCCTTCCCATGCTGCTTCAGCCGCTGCTCGAGAGGAGCTCTCCCTGTTGGTCATGTGATACCAGCTTATGTTTTTTTATTTTATCTCCGTCCAGCAGCTTCTCCTGCACAGATGCCTTAAATCTCTCGGTGTGAATAGCCATCCATATATTCCCTCTTCACAAAGCTCATTTAAAAACACCAGCCGCTGCAATAATACCCCCTGCATTATTTAAGGTGTATGCGTGTGCGTGTGTGTGATTTCATCTACCTCTTCCCTACAGTGAGAAAGGAGCTATAAGTCCATATATTAGCCAGATGACAGACCTGTGCAGCTTTCTCATAAATACTACTTTCTGAACACTGTGGCCTCTCCTCCCAAAACACACGCAGCTGCACATTACAGCAGCTTCTGCATGCTGAGGTCTGCTTTTATGAAATATTGAAGCAAACCAAGAGCCTTAAGCAGGGAGAGCAGACTTGAGAAACTCACACCTAAACTCACACCCGTGTCTTTCTTCTGCCTGAGCTGGCATGCAGCTTTATCTCCTATTTCCCCTGACGAGAGCGTGCGTGCGTTCATATTTGGAGTATTTTGAGCTGCTCTCCTGGTTTTCCGACTGCTCACTGCTCTGTAAACACCCCGACCTCTCACAATTCATTCAGACTGTTCAATTAACAAAACAAGTGTGATGCACTTCACACCCACACACAGCCAGTGCAATGAGCTTTGAGTGTCAGGTGGGAGGCGACGGGCCGATCCAGGGCTATCACGGTAATTAGTGTCTCACACTTTGTTACATACAGAGTAAAAAGCTCAAGTGACTTGCTGGGTGTTTGTCAGCATCATGTCACTCTGTGCGCCTGGAACATCGTTGCTCTAATGGAAAGACACACGGGGAGCAAAGCGGATGGGTCAGGTTGTTCCTATCTGAAGGAAAATGAGGACAAGATGATCAATTTAACTTCATCCCTGTTTTATACGTGCATGAGTGTGTGTGTGTGTGTGTGTGAGAATGAACCCTTTTGTCTTCCTATCTGTGTATCAGCGCTTGATATTCTCTCTTCTTATCTTTATCTACTGTACAACAGAATCAAAGTGTTGACAGAAACTGATATTTCAGCCTGTTGCCGCTCTCACTGCCTCAGCTATCTTCCAGGTCCTCTGTTGTCTCCATCTTTACAGTCAGTCGTTTCCTTTCCTTATCTCATCTCCTCCCTCTCCTTCCTCTTGTCAGGTTACCGTATTCGTTTGGGCTCCAGCACAGACAAGAAGGACTCTGGCCGTCTCCATGTGGACTTCGCGCAGGCCAGATACGACCTCTATGAGTGGGAGTGTCGGCAGCGCATGTTGGCCAGAGAGGAGAGGCACCGGCGAAAGATGGAGGAGGATCGCCTCCATCCGCCCTCCCCTCCTCCCATCGTCCACTACTCGGAGCATGAGTGCGGTGAGCTTGGAGACAAGATCAAAGGTGACAAGATTAAAAAATACACACTGAGTTTATTTACTGAAGGCCTGTGCAATTACTGTGGTCAGTTGAACAAAACCTTGGAAAACTATCCAATCATAGGTAAAGATTTGTACAATACTACCAAGATTTGCAAAGCTAAAAAACATTTCCAACAGCCACAGCTGCTCATTTGCAAATGATGGTATGCTAACTTGCTAAAATAAGATTTTTTTATCACATGTAACCCACAACTAAAAATGTTAAAGGGGACATTTGATGCTTGTCTGTCTCTTTTAACCTGTAAATGATGTTGCAAAGTTGGATTACCGTTTTAAATAATGCCAAAATATGAAATAATGAGTTAATGGTATGTAGCAGTAATCCCTGTGGGCTGTTTCTAATGGCTCCGACTGCTCCGTTCTCATCCGTTTTTTTAAAATCTCAGATCACTAGTGTGTCACAGTGTGCTTGGCTTCTCTATAAGTTCATTTGGAAGGTGTGTGTTTGAACTGGCCAATCAAAGCAGAGTAAGCCTTTAGAGGCGGGGCCGGAGCTAAAACAGAGCGTTTTAGACAGATGCAAAAATCCTGGGAAAAACAGGGCTGCTGCAGTCAGCTGTATGAGAAAACAAAAACATTTGAGTTTTTTGAGTATCAAAGCAAGTAAATCTGCTCTAGCAGTAACCAAGAATAAAATATGAACCCAAAAAAAGAGCATAATATGGCCTCTCGGACCTAATGACCTAAACTCAAACTGCATATTTCCCTCTGTGATGATTATGTCAGTGAGCTTCAGCTATTTTAGTTTGGTTTAAGAAAAGCTGAGATAACAAGAAGCAGCTACTTCAAGGTTGTTATTTTTTCCTGAAATCGATGGCTGACAGCTAAACTCTGCAAGTTAAACCAATAGATTGAACTCTTTTAAACATCATGACACTCTCTTGTGACAATGGCATAGAGCTAATGAGAGCTGTAAGCAAAACATTATGTGATGACTTCAGGTCACTCTATCACTGAAAACCCAGCACATACCAAACAGATGTGCAGCGGTGGTTCACAACAAGTAAGTACTACACCACAGAAACTTCGTACTAATAGGAAGTATGAGTTGCTGTGGCAATTAAACCATAAGATATTTGTTCCACTCTGACAAAACTTTTCACCGTTCAAATCCAATGTCTGTTATGAAGAATCTCAGCAGAACCACAGAGGAGAAATATCACATTAAAACTCTCGAGTCTGACCTTAACTCGAAAGATAAAGAGATTTTAAACTGAATTCCTCTGTGTGATAACATGTCTTATATTTCATTGTCAGTTGACACTGACATTTTTCAAAGCAAGTGACACAGTTTTGGAGGTCAAGCATCCCAGTACATCACAAATCGACTCACATACCTGTTTGAATCGTATATGATGCTGACAAAAGAGGCAGACAGTGATGCAATACAAACTGCTTGTTCACTAAACGATATTATTCTACTGTACTTAGACAGAATGGGGCTTAGCTGTTCCAGGCAAAATAAAGCTAACACTGCTTTTCCTTGTGTGTCTGTGCCTTGCTTGCTCTGTTTATCAATTTAGTACAGTCAGTCTTTTACTTTAATACAACCATAAATGCTCTTTGCCTCAATTAAAACTGATTGGGTCACAGCAAAAATACAGGTCCTCCAAAGACTACCAAGAGGATTACCCAAATAAAAGAGAAATTTCAGTATCAGAACTTGCAGAAACAGATGCAACTTACAGTTTCTCTAATTGAAACCATCAAACACCCAATAAACTTTAAATAGTGAGACAGAAAATAATTGTGCTCAGTGGTTTTATGGCTAACAAAAACATGTTTGTAACTCCAAATAAAGGGGTTGTATCTCTAAATAAGGGGTTAAAAAAACAAGCTGATCACATCAACCTCTGTTTTCACGCCCTCCAAGCTTTTCATTCAGACACTAAAATACATGGGGCAGTCATCTCTGAGCAAGGGACTGATTGGATTATGGTGTAGTGCTTTAGTGACCTCCAGTGGGAAAATTAGTGCACACAAGGAAAAGGCAGCAGCTTTAATGAAGCTGGAAAAGAACTTTTGTAGAATGAAACCGATAAACACGGCATGAGACATTGAGATACGTAACTTGTAGTTTGAAACACTTTATAATAATTTATATTATAATGTATAAGCTGTAGCAGACACTCAGTGTGATCTGGATGCCACATCCTTATCTGCTGGGAATCTGCCGCACATCCTTCCATTCAGGGTAAAAGCTGATCAGAAAAGAATTGTGGCGTTATATATAAATAGGTGTTATCTGACAGCTGAGTCAGAAAACGTCAAGCAAGAGTTTGTGCACAAAAAACACTGAACATTTCAAATGGAATACCTGTGAGGCCTGATACAGTCACTAAAAAAAATTTGTAATTGTTGTATTTAACTAAGCATAAGGACCTCGTTTGCAAATGTATCCATCAAATTGATGTAATGTAGATATTAGGGATGCCACAATACAGCCAGCCAACGGTTCAATATGAACCTCAGTTCTTGGGTCACGGTTCGGTTCGGTTTCGGTACGCATTTGTGCGTATGGAAAAAAAAAAAAATAAACGTATTTTTTCCGAAATGATTTCTTTATTTGCCTATTAGCTAAAAAAAAAACATTCAGACACACTTTTGCGTATTGTAATATGTAAAATAAATAAATGTGTCTATTATAAGGCTGTAGTCTGTCTATATTTATTTCATTTTTTGGTTCTCTTTACATTTTATGGGACATATACTTCTCTGTAATTTAATTTTTTTTTTTTTTTTTTATTATTCTGAGTAATTCTGAGTGCATTTTAGAGTGTTAATATATAAACCCAAAAATATATCATTGGAAACAAATCTCAAAGTCAATAAATTAAACCATATTGCTGACATCAAACAATTCTACGTGAAGTTCTGAGAGAATGGTTCAGTCTCGGATCTCCTCTCTCCTCTCGCTGCACTGCTGTCTCTAACGGAGCTGCTACAGGAGGAGCTGGTTGTTAGCAGCAGCGCCACACAAGAGTTGGGAAGATTTTAAATCTGCTTAGCTAAACAGTTAAACGGCATACAGACAGCTTTCTTTTTAGCTTGTTTCAAACAATGAACAGTTAGGTGCTGGGCTCGTGTGCTGTGCTTGTAACTGTCGAGAAACTGAGAAGCAGCAATCGTCTCCTCTCAAAAATAAACGATCTGGTCGATAAAACACAATAACGATATTTCATGTTAAAAATCAGCATTTCTCTGACAGACACAGCGGATCAGGAGGGGAAATAAAACAGTCCAGCGCTTAAAGAAAAGGTTGATTCCTTTAACTTGGCTTGCTGTGTGAAATGAGTGCCTGCAGTTGGCTGGGAGGTGCGGACACATGGTGCATTTGCAGGCTGCTCTGGAGCTCCGACAGAGCCAATTCAGGAAGAAATACATTAAAAGTTGGTTACATAAAACTTTATGCAAAACCGAAATACCGCAATTTCAAAGTGCGTATTGAACAGTGGATGGCGTACTGTACGGTTCAATATTATGTTGAGAATTGCAGCATCCCTATTAGTTATGCAGTGAATAAAAGAGCTACATTTACATCAGGTAAGAAAAGCTTTATAGATTTGATTGTGGAAAAATTACAGGAGTGAATTTTCTAAAATCTGATGACATCAGCGGGCAAATACAGGGGTTGGGAGCAGTATCATGAAGACACACAGCCTAATGAAATCTAACCCAACAGTGAAACAAACAACTGTTGTGAGGTTCATATGGTTCAGTGAGAGTCAGTACCTTTACATGCACAGTTAAGTCGAGCTATGGTTGAAGCTCGATTAGGCCATTTAATTCAACTAATGTTCTTATCCCAGTATGCATGTGCTGAGGGAGAATCAATTTATTGTCCAACTCCACTACGGTAGGCAGCGATATATCCTGTTCAGCTCACTGCTATTTGACCCACTTCAGCTTAGCTAAACAAGCTACAAACAAGTTAGCAAGTGGCTAACAAAATCCTTGTCAAACAGTGAAAACATGGACAACTTTACAGCACTACAAGCTACGCACGCTTCTCTTTGTGCTTATGGGATTCTTGTTTTCTTTGCAGCTTTCTTCTACAAATTTATGCTGTGTGAGTTCCAGGTCAAAGACGCCACAGGGACTATCAATCATGAGCAGATAGCTCAGGCCGGTTTGGGTCCAGTTGAGGCGCATACATGCAGGAGTAATTCGACTTCCAATATCTGGGGGTGTTAGCTCGACTTTGAGAAATTTGATTAAGTACGATTTAAGTCAGACTAAATGTTTACATGCATTTCAAAGTCCAGTTTTAGCCAGACTAACACAATAAATGGATTTTCTCTCATGTCATGTAAACAAACTGACTGTGACTGAGAAGTAAAGGTTTAATAATATGATTGCTCTTATTTTTAGAACTGCAGTCTGTGGACTGCATTACACAAGGTGATTTAGCATTCCTGAAAGAATTAAATAGACTAACCCATTTATTAAAAAGTGGTCACACTTTGGCAATACTTGGGTTTCAGTGTGTCAATGTGAGCATTTACTGTGATTATGTTATTATACACTGAGGACTTCCAGGGTTTTTAATGGCCAATTAGACAAAACAAGAAATCTGATGGCACCCCCTTGTGCTCTGGAAAATTGTGAAGAGCATTTTTTTGTTTGTTTTCTAAATGTTTACTGTAAAAATTATATGGGCCTAATGAATGAATGATCAAGCTCTTTGTTTTACAGGATTGTGTGTCACATCCAAAGCAACTCCAATAGTTTACTGAACTAAAATGCCTGATAGAGCTGCTCAAGTTGTATCCTTACTTCAAGTTTTTTTGTCTCCTATGTCCCTGTTTTTATGTATTATGACCCTTGCATGTCTCAATGGCTTTTAACACCATGCCGGAGAACTACGGTTGGAAACTAGACTCTGGCTAACACTGGCACATTCACAGAAATGTATGATTAATGTGCACTGTCCTCTCTAAATAAATAAATTAAATTAAAGTAATAAAATAATTCATAAAAGTAGGTTATCTATTTTGTTTTCATATTTAAAAAAGATGCATTAAAAAATATTAAGTGCAACCGTGTGATAAGATATTCTTGGAATTTTTGTACATATCTTTTTTACATTACAAGAATTCTCATCTGCAGTCCATACAGCAGAGCATTTCACACAAAGAGTCTCCAATGCTGCAGCACCGCCGGCTCAAAATGTGATGAGATGTCAGGAGAAAGGCTCCTTGCTCTCGTCAAGGTTCAGTACAGATTGAAAAATGATGGGAAAAAAAATCTTTCAATATTGCTTAGTACCTCATCTTGAACTTGCTGACTGAGAAAGATAATAGTCTGTAACTTAGTTAGAAAACATGTTTAAATGTTTAAATGTCACACTTTGTCACACCGTGAATGGTATGATATGGAAAAAAAAATCTGTCAAACTAAATTATAAGGATATTTTGGCAAAAAATGTTACTTACTCTGAAAGCAGGGTTGGCTCCCAGCTCCAAGAGACACTTGACAGCAGACAAGCACAGGTTGGACGCAGCAATGTGAAGGGCGGTGCCGAAGTCAAAGTCACTACAGGTGGCATCTACCGCTACAAAAATTCAACAAAGAGATGTTGGCATTATACATTTTTACGAACTCCAGGGGATTATCACACTTTGTGACACTTTATGACATCTATAATTTCCTAATAATTACCTCAAACTAAGTTAAAGAAAACATTTGACCATTATTAACACTCAGTCTTCCAAAAGATGAATTGCAACCCACGTTAAAAGCGGTGCAAGGATTGCTGCATGAACACCTTCTCTCTCAGACTTTGTGTTGGAGCAGGCAGGATTTAGCGGCTTCTTATGGTGAGGCTGCACATTTCAACCAAGCATCTCTTCATTAGCCCTCTCTAGTGCCTGTGTTTAAAATGTGAACTCTACACTACTAAAAGAACGCATATTTTTAACTTGTCACTCTCCTTGCAGAGGGTCCCTACAAAGTGGAAACAGGCTACTATAGTTCCAGTGGCTAAAACCACTTGTCCTGAGACCCCTGAACGATTTCAGGCCAATAGCACTGACTTCATTCGTGATGAAATCGTTTGAAAAGTTGATTAAGAAAGAAATACTGTCTAAAACTCAACACTTGCTTGATCCTTTACAATTTGCATACAGAGCCAAAAGGGGTGTGGAAGATGGCACCTTAACTCTACTGAACTACATCTATCGCCACCTTGAAGGCTCTGGCACTCATGCAAGATTACTGTTTGTTGACTTTTCATCAGCCTTTAATACCATTCAGCCTCATCTGCTTGTCCACAAACCTACGGAGCAGTTTCTTCTGGATAACAGTATTGTTGGCTGGATACCTGATTTTCTTTCATGCAGGACTCAAAGAGTGAGAGTAAATGGTGAATTATCTGATTTATCTGTGACATCCACTGGCTTTCCGCAGGGATGTGTTCTCACTCCCTTGCTGTACATTATGTACACTAACAACTGTAGAAGTGCACATAACAACTGTCACATATTGAAGTTTGCTGATGATACGGTGATACTGAGCCTGTCAAACAGAGATGAATCCTCCCATGGCACCGTTGTTGATGATTTTATGAACTGGTGTCAGGACTCATTCTTATTGATAAATGTGTCAAAAACTAAAGATATGTCGATTGATTTTAGACATTCATAACCTTCTCCTGTCAGCTCAGTAATCAGTGGTCAGGACACATTTTCCTTTATCCATTGGTTTCAATCCTTGAATAGTAAAAATAAAAAAATACTATCAAGAGTGGTGAAAGTCTGCAGCAAAATCATTGGCCCGGTCCAGGAACCCCTGCAGGATAAGTACCATCACCATGTACTATCTGCGAACTGATGTATTTATGTGAGTACACCTGTGTTTAGTGTGTGTAAGTGTTCTTGTGTGTTTGTGTTTTTGTGACTTTTATGTTGAATGTTCTTATGTTCCTCACTCCTGCACAACTAATAGCCCCAGTGGAGGCAAATAAAGTTATTGAAGCTAAAGCTGACAACTAAAGACACGCACATGCAAAAACCAAAATTGGGCAGGTGCTGAGTCGATGGCAGTAAACGATAAAAATGACAAAAAGGACTCGCATTCTGCAGGGCTCTGTTAAGGTGATAATATTACACCACAATGTGATGTACGTTTTCGAGCGTATGCGCAACGCTCTTCGTCAGGCCAACAATACCAACAAGTATCATCTTGACAGAGCCGTGCAGAGTGAGGATGTCGTGGTTTGGGGTTTTGATTTCATTGTTTCCTGTCTTATTTTGGTAGTTTTATCCTCTTGTGTCTGTTCTGCCTTTGTGTTTCCTGTGTTGTCTTGTTT
>JAQLOL010000026.1:19518261-19529102 GCA_029783665.1 Naso thynnoides
TCACAAGAAAAAGAAAAAAAATCCATACTACATTATTATTATTGCCTTCTCCAGATATCATGCAGGTACACTAAAATTCATTTTTCTCCTATTGTGACAGTTTACCATCCCAACAGCCTAGACACAGATTAGCTTGTGCTTCTTCTGCTTCTTCTGCTTCTTCATCATCATCATCATTGATGTGCGTCCGCCCTGTGGTTTACGTCTGGTTTGATTTTTAAAATGACATAAAGTGCTAATCTGAGTCTAAAAATAATGTTACTGCACACACAGTCGAAAGAATGGGATCTATCTTCTTGTCTTGGAGGCACATGAGAAAAAGGAAACAAAAGTAGCTGTGTGTGTCTTTAAGTCTAAGGGGCCGAAGCGGGAATTGCAGCAAAAACACACTTTAAAACTTTAATGTAAGTAGTTTGATTAGGCTACAGCAGTGCAGACAAAAAAAAAAGAAAAGAAAGAAAAGAAAAAAAGGCACAGTGACCCTCTTCGTAAAGCTGAAGCAGAGTCGACCTTTGGAGAAATGCAACCAGATGAGCCAGACCACTCTGCCACAGGGGATGAGAAAAAACATTTTACAAACAGGCCAACAATCTAACATGGCCACACAGACCTGCAGTGACTGCCACAACCCAGAATATATGAGACAGTCAAGATAAGATAATCCTTCATTAGTCCCACGAAGGTGATATCCACATTTGTTGTGAAACAGCTCTAAATTGTCCTATTTGACAATACATGTATCAACCACTCCTTACTGTTCCATGGGTGTTACGTTTCCCCCATAACACAAAACTAAACTGAGGCCACTGTTTGGGGAAACTAACAAAAATCACCACACTTGACACAAAAAGGTCCCTTGGGGTCTAAAAGGAGACTGGGGGAGTTGCAGCTCCCCACAGTCACACACCAAATCCATGGAAAGGACAGACAAACGAAAGAATGGACCTGAAAACCAAAAGAGTTGGGAGTCGCCAAATGAAGGGGTCGGAGTTTGATTGAGAAAGGGAAACTTCACAGTTTAAAGAAAGAAACACTACCGCCACACACACTCCACTCAACAAAATACAACCAACACAAAAACCAGGAGGGCCAGCTGATGGTGTCACACGCACAAATGACCAGGAGGCACCAGCCTCCCTTTATACACTAGTCAGGCTGATTACTCCACCTGGGCGAGACGACCCTACCTTGCCTCTGACCGTACACTGACATATGTGTTAAAGCAGTATTTTGTACTTGTGCTGTGTGACCAACTCCTGTGGGTGAAAAGTAAATTCTTTCTGTGTTATCATGCAGACTCATTTTTATCTTGGCGGTAAACTACTTGTCTGTACTACAGCGACCTTCCACCCCATGTTCTTCCTTTTTTTCTGATTAATTACACTGTGTTTAACATGTATGACACAGAAAAAAGCCACATCAAACAGTGGACAGTGCAGTTGGTGGGTGACAGCGACAGTAGTGAGTATTTGTCACCTCAGAGCAGGCTGTCGCTGCCGCTCTCAGTTTGATGCATATTTTTACCAGCTGGCTTGTGTTGATGTCTTTGTTGCAGCGTTGCAGTCAACAGGTTACAGCTTCCGAGGACTTTCTCTTTCTTTGCTTCTCTCTCACTGTACGTCTCTATTTCTCTCTTGTCAGCTGCTGTCACTCTCTTTCTCTCTGCGTTTCTCTCTCATTAAAGGCCGTCCACATCCAACACAATAATCCATACAAACACTTATTTCTATTCATGAGTTTGTCTTTCACTCGCCATACTTCCACCCATGCAAATGTCAACACTGAGATTGGTCTCCCATGAGGCAGTTTTACACACCAGTCCTGTGAACAAAGGGCCCGTCCATATTTACCAGTTTCTGCTTTTGTTGTCACTCCTGACTGCAATCCAAGGACACATGATTACAGGCATTCACACTTCTGTCACCTTGAATAGAGTTACCCTGATTGAAAAGCTCTGCGTGTGGACATTCTGTTTTTTGATTTTTATTTTATTTTTCCTGTGTTATTAGTCAGTTGAACATCATGCCAGTAAATAATGTGATCCTGACACATTTCTGGCAACTCACAACTTTTGCACTGGTTCTGTAAGTTCTTCTGTTTCTGTTTTAAGCAGAAGAAACATTAGAACTCTCTCGATTTTATTCGCTCAGAGGGAAAGCAAATACTAAAATAGCTTTAATAAGACAGACACACTTTAGTCCCTGTGATTGGATAGAGGGCATTATTGTTTGGAGAAAATCTCTTCTTCTCTGAGAAATCCATCTTAACCTCAACATCAGCCATCACATTCAGCGTCTGTCACAGCTGCTGTGGAGGATCTGCTGTTGCTTCAGATTTGTGCCGTTGTCCCTCAGACGCGTAAGCGGAGGGTCTCCTTCCTTCTCATGTGTCGCTCTGTCCACTGCGTATAAAAACTAAATTTACACAACGGTAGATGGATTAAAGTGTGAGTTCACATGTGTAAAAGTGAGTTGTGAATGCATAAGAATGCCCATGTTTTTAAGAATCATAATGAAATTAATAATTAGTAAAGCATCTGTAAAGAACTTGGCCTCTTTATACAAAGCATATACTGTATCAGTGTTTACATTAATTCTCCCTCAAAGTTCGCAAAGAAAGCTATGGTATTGCTTTTGCAAACAAACACTGTTAAATACAGATAAACAAGCGCAAATTTAATGTTAAAAACTTTCTTTACCGTGTATTTGAAAAAAAAGGAGAAGAAATAAACTTCCTGTCTGCAATGATGCCAAACACAGGAGTCTATGACAAATGGTTGATGAGTTATGGAAGGGGCGGGGCTGAAGTATAGAGGCGGGGCAAGCCATGACCAATGCAAATGTGTGTTTCTGCAATGTTTGGCCATTTTACATGAATCCATTTAGAAGTTATGGGACTTTTTGTCACAAGCCACTCCCACTGCCACGCCACCATTTTGCCAGTTGGTCCAAACAGTTAATCAGCTGTCCTTTGGCTTACCAACCTTTGCACTAAATCTTGTCCAAGTGTGTAAATCCATTTGGAAGTTATGTGCCTTTTTGCAATAGGCCACTCTGATTGCCATGCCCTCTGATTTGGCACAAACACAAATACACACCTTCAGACACACACACACACACTCGACCTCCATGACAAATTTCAGCCTCCTGTGCCAACTGTGGCTGCTAGAGAGAGGAACCAACAGACTGACCCACTGGGCCGCTGGCTGCAGCTCAGTAAACATAAGCCACAACACTTAGCATAGTTAGTATTGAAGCGAAAATCCAGCTGCACAGTATCTGTCATCTGACATTCAGTGTGATTATTAAACACAAAAATATGTTGCAAAACAACCATGATGGTGTCTGCCTTCTTTAACCTTTGTCTGGAATGCTCTCCTCTCACACATTCCCTACATTCACTTTTTTTGTTGTTGTTAATTTTTCCGAAAACCGATGACCCAACAGGAACGGTGATTAGCCAGATGGGCCAAGATGAAAACTAAGGCCAGTTTGAACTTTTCTCACAATCTCTACTTCACATCAGTGCGATAATTCCCATCATTTCCATGTGAACATCTGCTTGCTAACAAGGTCAATGTCCACTAGGAAATTATGTGGCATTATTCCCATATTTCAGCATTCAGTGTAACTCTGCCCTCTCTATGATGGCTCGTGTTTGCCCCAACCTTTCAGTGTATTTGCTCAGAACAATATACAAACTGTTCCCTGTAGACCAGGTTGCACAAAGTAGTTCATTTCTAGCGTACCCTTGCCATAAAAATCTTAAAAGTTTCACTTCTACTAAGACATCTGGGAGAACACACCGTTGTGTAATTACCTAAAACGTAACTAAATGTTATGGACAACATGCATCACATAAACAATCTGAGCAGGTGGGCCAAGTTTGATTTCCATCATTACCCGATCGGCAGCCCTCAAATCACAACAGTCAAGACTTGACCATCGGAGAGGTTCAGTGTAAATCTGTCACAGACCTGCCACTGCTTCTTAGGCATCTCCCCCATTTGCTAAAGTGCTGACTGCCTGTTTCACACCTGTTTCTGCTAACTGGTCAGGGAATATGAGACCTTATGATGTTTGTGTCCCTGTTACTAGGGAAAATGAAAAACCCGACCAGGAGTGTTTCCTCTACCACCGGCTGTGTATCCACAGCTCGTTTCTGACACGTCCTGCCATGCTTGACTGCCTTCTATCAAAAACACGAGGGAGATCTCCTGGGTGCTTTGCTCTCACCGGAGGGATTGTTTCACCACTTAGTGCTGCCACAGAGGAGGAGGAAAAAGTCCACTTAAAGCATCCTCTGCGTCTGTTGTCTGAGTTTTCCACCCACCCCTCTGCCTTGAAAGACAGAGTCCTCTGTGTTGGGTTGGGCCTGTGTGCCCCCATCCGGCTGCAGCCAACACCAAGGCATTTCTTACCAGTAGGGTTGGTTGAGAGTAAAACTCACAAGAAATCTGCAGTTTTTACCGCTTGAAGTTCTCAAAATCATTTTAATGAACCTCTCCTCCAGCTGACAGAATGTTTCCAGCTTCTTACCAGTAGCCAAGAGTCATTCCAAATTAGTTATGTCAATTATAATTTAATGGAAATGGATCGTTGTCCTGAGCAAATCCTTCTTCTCCTCTCTCACCATACTTGCTAATTAATTTGCTGTGAATTACTTTCAGGCTTCATAAACAATGACAGATATGAAATTTAGATTTATGCTCTCTAATTAAGTCCTTGGACATTAAAATATTATAAAATTTCCTTAATTATTTATTTAAGTTGAGTCAAATATTAGTTTATAATTCTAAAATGAGCTTCACAACCTTCTATTATCATTTCATGTTTGTTTTTCAGCACAGACATCCTCATGCTGAAACATACTCACACTTAGAACATATGGTGATACTGTAATGTAACCTGACCATTAATTATACTAATGTCAACGCTGGACTCTGCTTTTAAATGGATATCAGTTTTTAAAGCCCCACAGCAGTTTACAGTGAGCAAATTCCAATAAAGTCGTTATCTCAGTACTGTAAACACACATTCATTTACCTTATGGGTGGAGCACCAATATGTGTCTCACACATGTTTAGACAATAAATACTCATATAGTATAAAAACTGATATCAGGATTATTTTCCCAAACAGATGTGTCAACATGCAAAGTTGGCCAGGGCAACACATCAAAACCTGAGAAAACACCTGGTCAAACACAAAATATATCTAAAACTGACAAGTGCGCCATGTTTGACAGCGTGAATGCTTACGTTAAGTCCCCTGCACCAGCAGCAACAGCTGGAGTCAACACCACCGCTTACAGCCGGCGCCGAAGACGTTCAACACTCGTCAGTGGGTGATGAAACTTTAAGCGAGGCAGCGACAATCTACGGTAATTAATTGGCGGGTTATTGAGAGCGTTAACTGGCATTTTTTCACCGTGTTGGTTGACTTTGTCTTTGCTTTAACAGTATGAGGTCTGTTTCAAGTATGTCCAAAACCTTTACACAGGGCCAAAAAAGGAAAAAAGGTACCGTTTGGTACCTCGCTGTATCGGTTCAGATGTGGACGGTGCACAACCCTAGTACACAGACAGCTGCAGACATCACGCACGCATAGTGTTCGAGTTTATACCTGCACTGATGTGTGGTGACCACTTCGAGGACATGTCTGATGCATGTGCAGTAAAAGAGCGTCTGCTGGGTCGGCGTGCGGTGGCTTTAATGAAACTAGTCTGCACAGTCACAGCAAATACCTGCACAGAGCCAACATGAACGCTCTCCAATGATGCCATTTGTGTCCCACTCACTTTGTCCTGGCACAGTTTGGAAAGTATCATTTCTACTTCCATGGTTCAAGCCCCCGTTTTTTTACAGCGTGACGTCGAAGGATTCCAGTAGCAGTGCCTCTTCTGAGTGTGGGAGACAAGGTGACTGACGCACCGTCAGGGTCACAGCCTCACTTAGCTCCTCTATTCCCCTTTGACCAATAAAACCAGAGTAATCTGGACACAAATGTATTATTAGTACTAAAACATTACATAATACACACACACACGTGTGTGCATACATTGTTCAAAAGCTAAAGTGTCCAATATAAAAGCCTGTACGATGTACACTCACAATATAAACAGGCCTCTTGGAGGAAATTGCATTGTCAATACAGAGTAATCTCTGCGCTGATACAGGCTAAACCCTGAACATGTCGATAGCAGAGAAGATGCAGTGAGTTATGGTGACAAGATACACTGAGTCCTACAGTAAGCTGCTACTTTTAGAATGTTATAGCACTAAATGATGGAGTGAATCGTTTCAGATGAAGTGCTGCGTGTTTCACTCTAGTTGTCTAACAAGGGAGTCAGTCAGCAAAAAAAAAAAAACATCTAAGTGGTTATCTTGGCATCTCCTGAATACTGAAGTAAGTGTGGTTTCTAAATAAATGCTCACTGGCCCGGACAGCTATCACACAAGTCTGTAGGTGAGTATGTTAAAGATCGATAGCCTAATGTCTCCACATCAGTTAGCTGCCAAACAGCAGAGTATCTTTAAGGTTTTTTTCTCTTCCTGCTTTGTTGGTTGGATTTCTTTAAAAAAGACTTTTATGCTGAAAATCACTGTCTGTTACAGATGTGAATAGATTTGCATAGTTTTACTAGATCTTGAAATAAGTGACAAGTGAAATAAGAAGAAACTGTATGTGCATATTTTAATTCTTTTGTCTGCCTCATAACTGTCGTGTAGGTTTCATTTGCATCAGACATGAAAAAACTTTCAAAGCTTTCAGTATTTTGAACATATCTTTGTTTGAAATCTCATGAGATGATATCTGTCCGATTTGAGTCTCCTGCATTTCTACTTGACTCTCTTTTGACAAAAGTGCATTTGAACACATAACAATTGATGTGGGCTGTTCGCTGCCTTACTCTGTTTGACAAACAACAGCAGGCAATCACACACACTCGAAGCCAATCTGCCTCTGTGAGTATCATTACCAAAAGAAAACACTGAGACATCAGATGTACCCAACTGGAATATTATTTAACTCTTGGTTGGTTAACATTTTGAACATTAATGTCCTCCATCTCTGATGTCTCGTAAAATTGGGACCAGATTCCCTGTAAGCCCTGCTGCCCACTGTTTTGTGTTGCTCAGAGGATATTTTTTTCTTTGCCTTTGAGAAGATGATAAAATCGTATTTTTTACCCATCTTTGAATCAACCTATCATTTGCTGGAACTCTGTGAAGCTTTAATGGCATTTACACTGAAAACATTAAATCCAATCTGAATTTTGTGCCGGAAAGCAGTTTCACTTCACGCCATAAAACTGCAAATTTAGACTGAAGCAAAATGAAAACATAAATTAGGGACTAGAAGACACTGCTAATCTTTTTATTACTGGTTGAATTAAGTTACAGTTTCCAATATTTAGGGATCAACATGAAAATGATTTGATAAAACTGCTCTTGGGATATAAAGCAATAAATGTCAGTGTGTGGTTTATTTTCTGAAGTGTTCTCCCACAATAAAACCAGATAAGATTAAATTTGAAGAGGCCATTAGTTTGAGCTCCTTTTTTCCTGAGCATTGATCTCTCATTGGCCCAACTAGTGGAGTTCATTTCTTAAAAAAATAAAATAAAAAAACCCCCAAAACATTCCTGTGTCTCCAATATTTACATTGATTCAAGACAACAGAGGACTGTACATTATTTATATTGGGGGGTATGGTTAATTTTCTGTCTGCCCTCCCCCTGTCTCTGAAAAAAATCAATGTGTTGTCCACAAATGCAAAAAGTTGGTTTTCTGTAATGTTATTGTCCTTGTAAACACATCAACTCTGCACCACGTGTGCATTGCTGTTCACATGACAATTGTAGCATATACTGTTTGTGGTAAGAAATGTCTAAGCTTTATGCAATGTAGTTCATTTGAGCATTTCTCACATACCTGTTTGAACACAGGTAGAAGGTCACTGGAAACTGCAAGACTAATTTCACACATGGTACAAAGTATTCGCCACAAAAAAAAAGGTTCTCTGCCACAAACACGTGCAGAACATTCAGTCCAAAAGTGCACAACAGGCAACATTTAGGCGACTCCTAACACATACACTCAAAGCACTTACACTCAGAACACAGTTTTTCCCCTTCCCTTGGCTTACAGGTAAAAAACAAACAAACAAAAAAAAACACAATGCCCCAAGGCATGCTGGGATTAAAACTTCTGCTCTACGGGAAATCACTAACAGGTAGCACCATCTTTGCTTTAAAAGGAATTTCAGGCTCTCGTGGACGAAACACGGATAATAACCTCGGCAAGCAGGTCGGTTGTTTTTTGTTTTGTTTTGTTTTGTTATGTTTTTTTTTTTCTGATTACTGCAGGTGGGGAAGAATAGGAGCCTGTAGTAGGAGTCCACTAACACTGTGGGCGAAGTGGACTGAGACTCAGCTTTGCATCGCAAGCTGAGTCCCTGTCAAGGTTCATGTTGAGCGTGAAAACGCGGCCAACGCGGCCAACGCCAATAACAATCCATGTGCATATTGTGGCTGTCCTCAGGTGCTGACATTGTTTGCAGCACATCTGCCAGCACCAACACGCAAAAAAACTGTATGTGCCCCCCCCCCATTAAAATAAAATATTATGCCCTTCCTTGTGCACAAAATAGAATCTAAATGCCCTCCCCCGTTTTTCAACCAGGTCCTCCCCCCGCAAAAAAATAATGAACAGTGCCTTGGTGCTTTGGAAAAATATGCTGGACAGAATATTAAAGGGATATTCTGGAATTTTTGACATTCACAGTCCTATTCCTATTGATAGAAACCATTTTCAGCTCATTGCATGCAGTAAAAAGTTTAGACGGCCGGGGTTTTGTCTCTAATGCTAATGCTAGCACAAGTCAACAGGACCCAACAGTAGCCACGACCACACTCTATTTAAACACTCCACAGAAAATCTAAAGCAAGTCAAATATGACGGCAGTCAATGGAGGCGAATTTTAGTTGTGGTAGAATAATTTTAGAATTCAAACTACACCTGAATTTCTCTAATTTGTGGTTCTGGTTAGCATTAACAGCAACAGGGAGCTGCCAAACTATTTACTTCCTGTTGCTGCTAATACTAGCGTCCTGTCACTGCTAACACTGATCAAAGCCACAAGTTAAAGAAATTCTAAAATTCCTCTACAAAAACTCGAATTCACCTCAATAGACTGTCGTCATATGCGACTGAGGCCCTACGTCAAAAACTTTAGAATATCCCTTTAACTATAAGTGCATGCAGGCTGGTGAACAGTGAAGAGAATTTCAAATCTTTGCATTATTTAAAGGTATAAAATGTCAAACCACCACACGGTAAAACATTTTTATCTCTCGTGTCCTTGCACTGATACTTTGTGAAATATAAATAAACCCACACACAGAATCCCACGTACAGTTTCTCAGTCATCGAGACTTTTCATCTTACTCACTTGTCAAGTTTTTTTGTTTTTTACATGTGCACATTGCTGTAATATTATCAGTTCACACACATAGTGAAGTAGTTCATTACAGCTGGTCTTTTTTTATGATGGTGTAAAATTAGTGTTAAAATGTGATGGAATAAATATTCAAAATTAAATTAAAGTATCAGTGTGTGACTCACATTTAAACAGGTATATATTGTAGACACACACCTCTTTTTCCTGCTGACTTTCTTGGTCACTCACATAATTTTTCCCTCCTGGCGTCTCTTTCTTTGTCCTTCTCTGCACATTTCCTCCTCACTACAGTTGAACAGATTGTGTCTGTATTCCGCGCTGCTTCCAAACAAAAGGCATGGGACCATTTCTCCAAAGCTCAGCGCAAGAACCTGGACATGTGGCGCAAGCAGGTTGAGGTTGGTATTTTAATTTATCTTTTAGTCATTGCATCTACAAGTATGTTTGTAACTGCATGCAGATGTAGTGAAGTGGTATTAATTTGTGACTTGTTCAGTATTCTTTGTTTTTAAGCTTTTACAGTAATGAAAAAGAAAGAAAATGCTCTTTGGTCAATCGTGTGTGTGTGTTTTTATAAAAGCAAATTACATGAAAAACAACAAAAACCCAAAGGGAGGAAATTCAGGTGCAAATTCATGTGATCTATCTAAATTAGATTTTCCATTTGTCAAATGTTGCAAAACTAATAAATAACTTAATTAATAACTAACGTTATCTTCCAAGATTTACTTTCGATAAGGGACTTTTGTATTTGAGCGGGAGCATTATGTCCATACACATTTGTCACTTTTTTCAAATTTTAAATTTTTAGCTTGTTTAGTTAGTACAGTGAGTTTTCCACTATTTTAGTAACGCCTATTATTGAATGAAATTTGTCTGGATGTCTTAAAAAGATAAATATCAAAAAGGCAAATATTAATATGTCAATTAGAAGTGCGCATGGCAGGCGCAATCAGATTTATTTTTATTTTTTGTGGTAATAGGTTTAATAAAAGGTTTAATTATCAAGATGGAACTTAAAGGTTGTTTTTATGCATCTCTGCCTGCTGTCATATGTGGACAGATGCAGAAAAGTAGTTGTGGTTTTCTGTCTTTATTTATTTTTTCTGTACGTTATGTAGTACTTCATGTATTTCTTCTTCTTCTTCTCCTCCTCCTCCTTCTTCTTCTTCCTCGGTTTACTGGCGCATTTGCACCTTGCGGTTTACTTCCGGTACATATTTGGTTCTAAAATGACATAAAGTGCTAATCAAAATTTTAAAATAATATAACATGGTTTGAAAAAAAAAGCCACAGACCATTTAGAGTTGTTGGAAAGTTTATCTGATGACTTTAGGTGGAGGCAGGCTAGCACTTCCCATTGACTACCAGTGTTTG
>JAQLOL010000026.1:19613058-19628192 GCA_029783665.1 Naso thynnoides
TGGTCTTATTTTCTGGAGAAAATGTCCTCTGGTTTTCCCTCTGATGTACTATGACTCTGGGATTTACGGAGGTTCCCGAAAGCAACATGTAGGCTGCCTGCAGACTGAAGCTGCAGCAGCAGGTAGTTGTTGGGGACAGCTCCGCTAAATAAAAGGTTGCAGACAGACAGAATAGTCGAAGGACATCAGAGGGAAAACCAGAGGACATTTTCTCCGTAAAATATGACCCGGTTTTACTAAAATTACTGTTTTGTGCGACATATTCATGTGCATCGTTAAGTCTCCTTTTTCGAAGCCACAGGTTGTTGTCAAAGTTACATTCTACAAGCCTGCAGAACATGATGTCTAGGCCTGGGCAAAGCTGCAGTAGTTCATATTGCAATTTAGATTAAATTTTGATTATTGTGCAGCACGACTTCAGAAAAAACATTGACTGCACCATTTTCAGTTGGGATTGTTACAAATGAAGAGCTGGACAGAGCGAGCAATTTCACTCGCATTTGTGACTGAAAAATAGACATGTGCAAACTCTAAAATGTAACTGGGGGCACATTTACAACTAATAAATTCAACAGTTCAAGCCATGGGTTGTTTTTCCGAGTTGTCTTGAACGCAGCAGAAGTCACGGTGCTGCAGTGCAGCAGCTCCCCTCAAGCCTGCGATCACATGATACATATATATTTTTAGAATATATATGTATATATATAACAGAAACTCTGAGTGGCTTGAGAGGTCAGCACCTTGTCATTCTCAGTAACCAGGTAAACATAAGTAAAATGATAGTTTTGCCAAATGTCTCCTTGTATGGCTTTTATTAAGGAAAAATACTTTCTTTGATAAACTGTCAGTGGAGCCCTAAAGTTCTTTCTGTCCTTAATTTTTCATCTTATGAGCTCATGTGCTCCTTAGGAAAACAGTAAGTGTCCAGCCCTAAAATATAAGTGAAGGGCATCACTCACCACAGACAAACTTCAATATTTACAGTTGGCTTTCAATGTGACTGTGTGAAGCTGCTGAATACAGACCACGATAAGAAAACATCACACCTGTGTTGGTATTACTGTATCTAGAATGTTCCTCATCGTTTCTATAGTTTGTTGTGGAGACGCGGTGATCCTGTCGTCTGTGCTGCTGCCGCTGGGCCTGGCTGTGCTGGACTGACCGGGAGTCGGCTGTTCATCCGATTCGCTTCCAAACGTCATGAGAGCGTTCTCTGTAACACCAGGCACAGCACAAACAAAAACACAAATCAGAATTCAGCAACCACATCTGATATGTCTATATCAAATTCCACTTGTGTGGTATTCACTCAAAGAACATGACATGTTCTGAATTGTAAATTTGGCATGAGAGCTTTTGCTGGGTCAGAGCTAGTTTGGATTTGGTGAGCTGAAGCGAGAGAGCGGGGGAAAAAAGAAAACAGAAAATACTCAGTATTCTCTTCAAGTATCCAAACTGCACCTGCCCCTCCACATCGACCTCATTAACTCATGGACCATTTGCAGCGGCCAAACAACTCTGAGACCTCTCTCTGTATCTCTTCTAGGCAGGGGGCCTGAGGAAAGACTGGCCAAAGATTCACCTCGCCACACACACACACATGCACACACGCACACACACACTCACACATACACACACAGCAAAGATCTTCATTGTGCGTACAGGTTCGCTGATACACGCACTGAGGTCAGTAATAAGAACCATTAATAATTTATACTCAAGAGAAGAGGTCATAAGTGAAAATAAAAAGAAAGTGTAAAAAGAAAGTGTAAAGGTGAGAATTTGCATTTGGAAACAAGAACAGATGGTGCAAAAAATGACTTGACAGCCACGTAGCGCCTGATTGTCAGAGGTTTTATCGCTTCTATATTCTGTTTTGTTTCGGATATCTTTCAAAGCTATTTCTACTGATCAGCTCAATCAACTTGTCACCAGCACCATGCATACTATAATCATTTTACCTCACTTACGGTGGGGCTTCTATGATCCTAAGTAGATACATTTAAGGATGTAAATTTTCAGTCACAGACTAATAGATGGAATTGCGGAATTGGCAAATGAAAAAAAAGAGAATTTATTGTTCAACACAAAATTTAATGGAATTGATCATTTGACTAAAATTCTATTTTTAGGAGAAAGAGAATCATTAATCTGGGGAGAACATTCTGGCTGGGGTCGCTAATGTGTGGAACCACCTGTACTTCACAAACACTCCCGCCCCCCTCCCAAACAATGCAGGCTCGCCGAAGCAGCCAACCAAGATGCCGACAAATTTGGGAAAAAGCTACAAAACTCGTCGATCACCCCAAAATGCAGAGCCGAGCAGATTCCGAACGACTTCTATGCATCATTGGTAAGCTAATGTTAACTTCATAAAATTGATTTTGAACATGTAAATTAAACAGAGAAATTAACAAATATGAATTGGACTATTTTGTTTGCAGTCATGAATTTTGTTTTTACTAAAAGCAACACAAAGCTTAGTTTAATATGGTACATGCATTTTATTGTTTGTTTGTTTGAAGCACTTATTAGTGCAATTTTGCTTCCATCATTATATTTACAGTTATTCCTTATTAAATTGTGGACATTTTATTCATTCACATTAATAACATTAATGATAAAATTAGCGTAAAAAGGTAAAAGAAATTGAATAAATTTAAATGGAATAAATGGAATTCGGGAAAAAATAAAAGGGAATCTGAGAAAAAATAAAACGGATTTATGCTTCTTTGCTTGACAAAAAATGACATAATTTCAACAGAAAAATGTGTCGCCCGACACTCATCATATTTGGTCACTTAATGATATTGGATAATGTAAATGCCGCTATGAAGATAGTTTTCACTAAACTTCCTTGTTGATATTCTATCATTCGAATATGGTTACCATGGAGACGACTGTAAACTTTTGCCAAAGCACAATTTGAAAACACTGCGCTACTCTTTCATTCCAGTTGAGCGATGATGCAAAAATTTAGGGTTGTTCCGATATCAATTCCAGTATCAAAAATACTGCCTCCGATACAGCCGAAAATGCTAGTACCGGTATTAGCAAGTACGCCGTCCTGTGCACCAATCCGATACCGCGTGATTTGTTAGCCGTTAAATGGTTCCCATCTACTTCCCAGTTAGCTCTGTTAGCTCTGACTGTCGTTAAATACCTAAAATCAATTCGTCTTTGCCACTCTAAAATAGCACACAGGAAGTTGTGCTGTGCTGCCACTGTCCTTTACTTTTTTTAAGAGCAGCAAAGAAGGATGAGAGATTTTTAAGGAGATAGCAAAAGATCTACAATTAACAATATTTTACACTGGAAAATCCCACCAGTAACAAGGTGATGGGTAAGGAATACAATTTTTCTAGATTTTAGTTTTTAAGTTGCTGTTGCACCAACGTTTTATAATGTTTTCTTTTTCTTTTACTAAATTATGATTACGCCTTACGTTTTTAAAGAATTGTTATTTTTATGTACTTGTATCGGATCAGTACTCGGTATCGAACGCTACGCAAGTTTGGCTGTTGGGATCGGTATCAGGAAGGAAAAAATGGTATCAGAACATCTCTACATAAACTGGCCTTTAAGTGTCATCGTTGCACATCTGATGGTCCGACATCACGTTTAACCCTGACATGCTGTGCAGAACTGTAATATATTACACCCTGTTCATTAAAATCATTCTGCCCACAGCTCACTTGTGTTTTTCTAGTTACATTCTCAGTGTAGCTCAACGGAAGAGAAAGTTGGTCTGTTGTTCTGCCAGACGAAATTATCTCAAAAACTACCAGAAAGGTTGCTATGACTTTTTTGCACAAACTTTTGAGATCCCCTGACTTTTCCTCCCAGTCCTGCCATGAGTTTGACATTTGTGCTTTTGACTGAAATGTCTCAACACGTGTTGGATGGATTCGCATGAAATTTGGGTCAGACATTCTCGTGTCCCCCTTGGGTTGATTTGTATTGGCTTTGGCCTTTGCCTTACATTTCATTTAGTTCCTTCAAGTCTGATTTTTATTTTGTCTTATAAATCGGTTGAAGACCAAATACTGAAAAAGCTGCTGTCATGCCCATCATCGTAGAGGGCTGCAGGGATGATGCTTTTCCAACGTGGAAGTTAGCATCAGCTGAGTTGACAAAAAGCCAATTAAATTTTCAAATGGATTTGGATTATTGCAAAGAAGAAATATGTTTTGAAGAATATGTTTTTTTCAAAGAGATAATCTTGACAGATTAATGAGACTATTATTATGATTTTTGAAGCAAAACTTTAATTGCCGGAGGTAAAAAGGCAATGTTGGAAAAAAGTGCACCACAGTCACATGACTTCAGAGTCACCGCTCAGCTTCACACTACATTACACTAAACAGGCATCAATACTGGATTAATCAGCAATTTGAAGTGCTAATGTTCAAAGTACACAATAGTACCTGAAATATAAGGTCTGTCAAAATGCAGTTGAAGGTTTAGAACAGAAATGACGATCTATAACAATCATCAGTTTTTATGAGGAAGTTTACACATTTTTCCATCAATTGTGAAGTAAAAATTCAATGTTTGAAGATTTATTAAATAAACAATTAGCAATCACAGGAAGAGCTCATATATAATTCACTATAAAGTGTCTGAGCACCCCACGAAACAGCATGAAGGCAATGATTAATAACTTGAGGACAAAAAGAGCGTGAATACACAGGAGAGAGAAAACCAGACAAACTGAGGGACAGGGAGGGAGAGAGAGAGAGAACATACAGTTAACACTACAGAAAGCACATGATCTTTGATTTAAAGACACCGCTCTGCTGCTGTTGGAGCCTGCTGGGAAACATCTGTCTCCCTGAATCCCTGCAGCTTATCCTGTCACTTCCTTCTATCATTGAATATATTTACTTTGCTTTTCATTTCAAGTCTGTTTTAACGTCTCCTGCAGCAGGTTATCAGTGCAAATTATGCTGATCAGGAAATGCCATTCATGTATTTTCACCTCATAATGAAGTCACTCTGACTGTGATACAAAATCATAGCAGCTCAAATAAGCACCTGAGGTATTTGTGTTACTCCTCTTTCTAACGTGCGAGTGAGCAAACTTTAGCAGACGGGGCACGAAAACATGTTCAGATATAATCCAAGCAACGTCATAGCGTTAATGCACAAGAATCGATGACAGACTTTTTTATTGTGATTTCTCCTTCTGAAAATGAGTGTTGAAGTTATTTTTTCTTACTTAGAGGTGTGACGTTACGTTCAAACAATGACACGATGTGTATTACTATACATGGTTGCCGATGCGGTGCAAGAACAATATGGGTTCATTTAGAGCTATACGATGTGAGGAAAAGAAAAGCCTGTTTCTGTGCAGTGGCAGAGGAGGGAAAACACTGGAAAAGCTTGATTCACTGACAACTTATAGTGCCAGACTCTCAGTGCATATACCCTTACGTTTTCATCTCACATGATGCAGATCTGATGCAACATAAATGCAAAAAGCTGCCTTAAATCTTAAAGGAAAAGTTTGACAGTTTCACAGCTCAAAGCCACAGACAAGAATTACTGACAATATTTGTTAATTACTGAGCGAAGAGGAGCTTTTGGGTAGTTTTTGTTACATTTGGACACAGCCAGGCTGGCTGTTTCCCTGTTTCCAGGCTTTATGCTAAGCTAAGCTGAGCAAAGCGGATGCTAGCTGTGGCCTTTAATGTTTTGGACAGTATCCATCCTCTCCTCACTGAACGTCTAGCAAAGAAAGCAAAATAATTATATTTTGCTAGGTGTCAAACTAACTGCTTTAAAGCTGAAGTTGGCATCTGGAAGTCAAGCTAACTGTTGCATCAGACTTTTAATCCCCAAATTCCACCAGATGTGTTTAGTCCATCTCTGCTCTCGCCAATGCGTTATCTTCTACTGACTGCGGTTGCGTTGCGTTTCTACTCCGTCACAGCTCTGGTGATCCAGAGCTCTCCGCAGCAGATACACAAGGTTTCTACTTTTGCCGGATGACGGAGCACAATGCAGCAATTCAGCACAGAGCAGATCGAGCGGGACAGGAAGTCAGACACAGATACAACATCAAAACATCCAAATAATTTCAGAATAAAACACTGCGTGTTGAAGCCAGATCATATTTCGCTAAACTTCATAAACAAGCCGTCATCATGTGCAGAGCTGGGCCTGAAGTCAACAGATCAGAGGTTTTCAGAGCCCGCAGTGCAGCATGATTCTGTAATTACAGCCAAATCTCATCATCTCGTGACTCCAGCTGTCCACTGGCAGTAAAGCACTCTAAAATACATCTTGTGGGTGTTGACAGACGACGGAGCACGGAGCAAACCAGCAGGTGAGCCGGCACACTTTTTAGTTTGGTGTTGCCCTCTCTTAGATGATCGTCCTGATACCTCAGCCTTCCTTTTTTTGGTTGCTTTGCCATGTTTGCAGTTGTTACTGAAGCTGAAAGAGTAACTTTTCCTCCTGGGTTGTCTGCCATTGTATCAGGTTTTCACTAGTTGAGGGAACATGAACACTCATCTACCTTTGCAGAGCTGCCGATAGAAACACGTGCTCTCTGAAACGACCTGTGACTGGCTGAAAAGTGTCCGTCACAGTCTTTGTTTCCTAAAGTCTGAATACAGAGCAAAGGAGAGGAGCAGAAGTCTAGTGTTCTTTAAGACTAGCTGAATTACAATATGCTGAAAGGTTATTATGGAATTTTTGTATAATGTCACCAAAACAAAGCGGCCTGCCCCAGCTTTAAGGGTTCACAACACACATACAACTTGCATTTGAATGCATAAATTGAAAATCTAAATGTCAAAAAACATTTTAATCTGAAAAAAGACAAATAATAAATTGGCACAATTCTGATTTTAGACAAACGACTAATTGTTGCAGTCTACTGATGTCGATAGTGTCCTTGAAGCTACACAGAAAATGGATTTTACAGCACATTCTGAGGCATTTTATATCTCAAAGCTGTTGGCCTACTTTTTCTATAAAGAGACTCAGCGACTGAGTCATGACCAGTGAGAGACCTGAATGTAAACCCAGCATAAAGATTTCTTAAAGAAAAGCACATCAGCTCTTTTCCTCGCACCACACTGGTTTGACAGATCACTCCAGCCATTCCAGTATGCTGCTGATACAGCGACACTCACTAAGACAGATGTTGTCGGTGAAATACTCCAGGAAGTTATCACACTCTTCTTTCCGGCTCCCGCTAGCTGAGCAGGAGCACCACGGAGCCACACTGGACGTGGAGTTGTCGACATAGTTGGGAGTTATTGTGCTTCCTGCAGAGAGACGACGCACAGGCCTCAATCAGCATTAAATATTTATTCAGCTTTGAGTTGTTACACTGCATTCATAGGCCATATTATCTGAAACATCAATGGACACTGAGTTTCCTGTATGCTGACCGGATGCATAGGGCTCATAGTGTTCTGGTGTTACTGAGAAATGCTGCAATTTTCAAGTCACAGAAGTTTCTGGCATTGACATTTTTTTCTGTGGCTGTTTTTTTCTTCTCCATAGCAGAGGTAGGATTTCAAGTGCTTAAATAAATACAAGACAGGAATGAAAATGCCAAGTGTGTGTTTGTGCTGAGGGGCACCATTTGAGGTTCTTGAAATGCATTAGGTTCTCTCTCCAGTGCGTGGAATGAAGTGGCTGTTCTTTCTCTTTTACAGGCTGCTGTAAAACAAATCAAATACTGTGTTTCAGAGCCGGTTTTTCTGCACTGAGTGATTTTTCCTGCATTTGTATGTTGAATTTTTGGTCTTTTAGTTCATCATTTGTTTCATTTTATTGTTCCACTTGCTCTTAACCTGTTCTGTATTTATTAATTCACCCTCTGGGTAGCTTTCACTCAGTCTTGTGTCTTGGTCGCTGCACAACTTTCTCTTTCCTTCTCACAGCAGCATGTGGTACATATCTTCTTTCATATGCTGTGTTGGCCCTCCTACACCTGCTCCTTTCATTCCATTCTTCTCAGGTGTGCACCTACCTATTAGACCTGTGTAGGCAAGGAGACACGCTCCATAGTTCCCCTGTTTGCAGCCATTGGCAGACACGTCAGACGGTTCACAGTCATACTGAAACTGAGCCAGGCGAGACCTACAGGAAACACAAGTACTGTTTAGCAAGAACATGATAGATATCTGTGTTGTCTGGGGTAAAAAGTTTGCTGGCTCCTTTTAATACATTCCTCCAACTTTAACTTGGTCATTTAATTAAGAGTTTGCCCCTCTGACATTAAGAAATATCACTGGCTGAGGTGAAGACTGAAAGCATTGGACTGTAATGTGAAAGTGATAGAAAAAGTAATATATTTCATCCCCAAGACCTGGGATCATTAGTAAGGCCCTGTGAGTGTAATGGGGCTGTGAAAAATAATGGCCATGACCAGAGATAGCAATGAGCGATAACTCTGATCCATCTGGCTCTTTATCTGTGCTAAATATTTAATGTGTTATTCCAACAGGCTCTCTTGGGTGTTCTAACCAATGGTGGTAGAAAGCTTTAGGGTAAAACAGCGAGCCATTTTCTTGATTGAACGGCTGTTTATTTGATATCAAAGAGCCTTGATACTAAACAGCACCAGCAAAAGTATATATGGTAGGTATATTTAAAATCTGTATCCTAGGAATACTTGAATAAACTGGGAACGATAAAACATCAGCTTTGTAGATTTAGTGTAGTTTGAAGAAATTGGTGGATCATTAAACCAAACCAAACTGGTAATAATGGTGATATTACAATAATATGTTACTGTATCCATATGAGAGCTTTGCTATGTGAGAAATAACTTTAATATCTGTTGCAAACACAAGAGAAAAAAGACAAATTAAAAGCTTCTCCATTCTAACCTGCATACTTAGTCAGCATTGCAGATCCTCATCTGTGTAATGCAGTTGGGTTTTTCCACACTTTCATACGAGCAGCTGGGAACGATAGTCTGCCTCCGACGCTCGGCACACGCCGTGTCCGTGCAGGGGCAGAACAGCAGCTCGTGTGTGTAATCGGCGGGGACGCGGTCGAAGAACCTGCGCAGAGCCTTATTGCATTTAGGCCGATTGCACAGGCCTGACTTGGCAGTGGGTTTGATACAAGCTGAGACGTATTCTGTGCGGAGCTTCTGGCACAGGTCATCCACATTGCAAGCCTTGGCTGCATCCAGGCAGCGATTCACAGTTGTCATGCCAACATCAGAGTCTGTGGATGGAAACAAGGTCAAAGGCAAGCGTGGATATCAGTGAAAAAAACTGCAAGAGAGCAAAAGAGTTTTTGTGTTTTGTGTGTTTTATTCAACATGCTGAGATGTGATCTCGCTTTGTTAGAGGTTCAAAAGTTGAGATTGGTAGTTTTAAGTGGAAGTGTCTGTGAATAAACACTGGGGACTCATTTTTGAAGTTTGGCTTTTCTTTTGTTATGAAAGAAGAATAATTTCTTAGGAAATAAATTTAACCAGCTGGACTTCTTTGCGTTATGGTAATGCTAGCTCAAAAAGCAGCTTTTCCATCCTATTAATTCAAATGGTCACTGTAGCTGAAATACTGACTGCCAGACTTTTGACTTCAGCTGGTCCCTTTTTTAAAAACAGACTGCATTTTGGTATTCAGTAAATTGAGTCTGTCTGCTGTCTTTGCAGAAAGTGCATCAGCACTGTGTTACCGTAGCTGTTATTTCAAAGTTGCTCGGTGCTCAAACCCATGTATTATGTAACATACTGCAAACACACAATTAAATGATTAGAATTTAGACGTTTTAGAGGTAGCAGTCTGAAATCCTCTTGGGCTACATCTGCAGTGCTGTTTTAAATTTTAGATGCATCAATACTGCTACGTTCCATTCTGACATCATCACTAGTCCTGCGTCTTAGCAGCTTGAAGACGGAGCAGTTTGGAGACGCTGCTGTCCCCATTTTATTTTGAAGGTTTCGGAACTACTTCTCACTGTGGACAGGCAGAGATGAAGGTGATTGAAGACGCTGATCTTGACACTCTAATTGGTCGGGTGCAAGTCATGTGACTGTTTTCTGGAAAGAAACAACCCTCTATGTATCTTGTATGTATGCATCTGTGAGCCTCGACTATATACGCCATTATTTCGACATGGATATTGAAATACAGGCGCTGCTGACCTTGTTGTCTCGGCCGGCAGCTGTTGTGCAGATAAATTCTGTATTTTTATCATAATGCTACTACTGCTTACATGTGTAGGAGGAAAGATATTATTTGAGTGAAATGATGAGGGAAGACTCTGGAAAACCAGCAACTGGACTATCCTGACAAGTTGTTTCTGTCATCATCTGACAAGTTTGTGAGGTCATCACCGTCTGACATCAAAAACACGGTGTGCAGAGTCTGAAGCAAAGGAGCTTGTGATTGGTAAATTATGTCACAATGCCTGGAAGTTATTGACTACAAATACACATCAAAGTAAAACAAGCCCTTGCTAATTCCACAGACCAGATAACAGAAAGAAGAAACATTCTTGGAATGAACAGGTGCTGAGTGATTACAAGTGCTGTGTCATGGACATTGGTGGTCATGTGATATGCATTTTAAGGTGTGTAGTATGGATAGAGATTAGGGCGGTTATGATGATATTATGGCTGGATGAGAAGTGTCTTTGTTTTAATACTGTGTCTTAAATTTAAAATGCGGCACTGAAGATGTAGCCTTAGCAGTGACTATTCGCCTTAGATTTGAATTGTTGTATTTTGCATTTGTTGATAACTATGTTATTAACGGAGTTCCTGACATTCCTCACATTACACTATCAATTCAGGAGATAGAGGAAGAGTGAGTGATGCAGATGAGAAGCTGATTTAGATTAGATTCAGGAAATGCTTAAAATAGTCGATATCATGTTATTTGTCATGCAGTTTTATGTGTTCTGCAACAAAGAAACATCAATACAATTCTCTTTCTTTACCGTATCAGTGATTAACACAAGTCCAAATTTTTGAATGGCCATGTTTGGTGTGTGTGTAAACCCTGGTCCTCGCTGTGGCAACTTCTGAATGAAGCTTTGTATTTGCGTCGCCTGGGAAATTAGCAACCAGCTGCTTGCTTTAGGAATGAGTCATCAGTTTGCTGTCGTGTGTGTTGTTGACAGGTGTCCTGGTCAGATTGACAGAAGGATAC
The DNA here is from genome assembly GCA_029783665.1 of Naso thynnoides. Lineage (NCBI taxonomy): Eukaryota > Metazoa > Chordata > Actinopteri > Acanthuriformes > Acanthuridae > Naso > Naso thynnoides. The sequence goes on from JAQLOL010000026.1 coordinate 19,624,197, forward strand.
ATGACCTTTAAGTGTGGGTTTGAACCCATGCAAAGAAAACGTTGTATACCTCTCATGTTAAAAATGTTAAGAGTGCAGATTTACTTGTGATCTGCTTTTCAAAGTCAAGGCTTATTCATCAACTCTGAGATTGCATCGTTATATGAGCCTGAGGCTGTGGGAAACAATGCATGGATTAGTATTCATTGACAGTTGTGGATTATGTTATTTCACACGAGTCTGGCAAAGGAAAAAGTTGCCATCGAACAACTTGAAGACAAAGACAGCATTCTGAATGCTGGAGTTGTTTTCAGATGAATGGTAATATGTTGTGTTTGCAGAAGGGACCTGGATTTGCCTTGGGCATGGTTCCAGGAAAAATTCAGAGTCATATATACATAAACAAAACATCTTCAAAGAGTAAAATGGAAAATAAAAACAAAGTGAAAGTTAATGAAGGTCAGTGAACTTACCAGCTGTTATAGAGGCCAAGCGGACGTAGTCGTAATCCTTCTGCACTGTCTCGTAGGGATAACTCTCCACCAGTTTGAGCCCTAAAATAATGAGAAATAATAAAACACAGAGTTAAAATCATTGGCTTGAATACTATAACATTATAATTCATTTAAACTGTTGGCAACATTAATAATTCTCTCATGTTATTATTGTCTTTTTGCATCAATGCATTGGCTGTAGTTCTTCAGCTAGCGATGTGTGTAGCCTAAATGAAACAAAGTTCTGCTTGTAAACTTTGAATAAACTCTTTTTGCAGCAGACAGCTATCATCCAGTAACCACTGACCATGTATAATGGACTGATGAAGGCTCCAGTAGATGCTTAGGCAGTTCTTCTCCTTCTTCATGCCCCGTTTGCACTGGCAGCCGTGCAAGGGGCTGGACAGTAGAGCAGACACTGCGTTGGCACACTGGCTCCTGGCACCAGGGCCCAGCTTCACACTGCCATTACCCGCCACACACTGACGCAAAGTCCGCAGACGTGGACTACAAGTCTCATCACTCGAGCATGAGTCTCCAGCCACTAAACAGTCTTTGCCAGCCAGTATGACTTCTAGCAGAGCTTTGAGAGACAAAAGAGACAAAGCACAACAGAGAGCAGGGGATTTAAATGGCAACTGAGGTGTAAGTTTATGAGATCTTGTTTTAGTGCTTTTTGCTGTTTTTTTGGCAGAGATGTAACTCTCCTTTCCTGCCCAGGGACTGCAGATGAAAATCAGCTTATCGCTAACTCTGGTAATTCCAAAGAGCTGTGCATTGTCCCTGTCACATAAACAATTAAAATAACTAAAATACTAGAGCCGATTACTGGCAAGAACATAACGATACGATATGCATCACGATACACGGATCACAATATGATTATTTCACGATAGACTGCAATGTGATGCAGATTTAGACATATTGCAATATTCAAAATAGTTCACCGAAAATGTGAAAACAGATGCAAGTTGCTGTGTACGATCTGGTTAGTCCTCATACATCACATCCCATTATATTGATAATTTAACTGACAAATTGAGTCAAAACAATTAAATTGAAATTTTCCTGTCCAATTTATTTGAATGTTATTGGAAAATTACCAAACACACTGATGCAGCTGCCATAACATTGAAATGAAAACTGAAATTTGAGTACACTCTCGCACTTATAAACTGGACACACTGAAACTGAAAGTCTGAAAATAAACTGCAGAAATGTTCTTTTGTGTTGCTGAACTTTAAGGTTGGTTTTGACATTGAATTCACAAGACAATACGAATTACATATCCCGATACGATACAGACATCACCAAAGCAAATATGGTGATACATTGTGGTATAGATTTTTGGCACAGCCCTATAAAATACTGCGCAACTCTTAAACTTGAGACAGCCGAGGTGAGATTCTCTTACATGCAATCGTTTCAGCAATCCTCCCATATCAACCAGTAAACCTTTAATGGATGTAGTGTCTGGCTCTGGCATTTTAACTATAGTAAAAGTCTGTGCAGACATCCAAGGTGATGGACTTTTCAGTCCATTGCTGTCAAGGTGAGTGACAATCAAGACAGATGTACCGTATTTTCTGTATTACAGTAAAGGTAGCAGCCCAGCTCCATGAGGTGTAGCGGTGTTGATCTGTCTGTCTACCTGACCTTTGGCTCCACTCCAAAACAGGCTGAACAATTCATTTTGCTTCTACTGCATGAGTTGAATAATAGGTGTGTGTCATGTACAGAATAGAGAACACTGACAAATGAAAGAATCATGGATATTCATCTGCTGCTGTGGTGAGACATCCGTCCAGTGCCATGAGTGTTTACTGAACCCTTTGTGTACCAACACAGCAGCTGCTGAGATGGGCGCCGTTGGTTTTCTTTTGCATCACTTGGCCTCGGACCATAATTAGTAATGTAAACATGGGATGAGCAAAAAAATCAAATATATGTGGAGTTGTATGTGTATACTAGAAGGACAGGTAGAGCTGTGAGTCAAATAGATAACTTTAATGATAATGTTTACAGGCAGTGTTTGTTTGCATAAACAAAGCTCACCTTTACCTGCAGTGACTAAGAGTGTAACAATGAATTGATGCTTTAATTTATATTCCTACAATCAGACTACAAAACTACAATGTACAAACTACATTGATAGGTAAATGACAAATTGTCCTTCTAGTGTGACTTGTATGGACCTAAAATCATTTTTTAAAGCAAAAATTGATTTTATTGATACTAAGAATTAGTGCCTTGTATCTAGCTCATCAAACGTTGGTATGTGGATGTATTTTTCTTAGTTATAATGGTAAATAGTTTTAAATGTTACCCTGGTTCATTCTCTGACGTTCTGGTCTTGTGTTTTGCATCAGCAGCGTTGCCTCTGATAATGGCGAGTCATTGCAGGGAAGCACTAGCCTGGTAAAGTAGATCCATTCACTTTGCGAAATGATTTTCTTTGTGACAATGGTCTGGGAACCCTGGGAACTACCCGCTATTTAAATCAGCTTTAGTGTTTTTGTGCAGTAGGTGTTTTTCTTTTTAATGTGTTGTGTTGTACAACGTTGGTCTGCGGTAGTCTCACATCCACACTGCACAGATCGGTAGAAAGACGCCTACTAAAGGCTCCTATTCTTCCATACGTGTAGGAATCACAAAAAAACAGTACTTGCCAAGTTGCCAAGGTTGTTATCTGCCTTGTCGGAACATTCCTTTAATTTAAAATTGCCTTGTTTTCAACAACAAGGTGTTTCGCCCTGTCTAAAATTTCAGCACTGACTCGCAGTGGGAAAGAAGGGGTAAACACCTCTGATTGGTTATGGTTGTACGTTTACCCAATTGCGTTCAGAGGCAGTTTTGACTGCGTCCGTTAGCACTACCCATTGGAAATGAACAGTGAGTCATGAGGTACCAGACTTATTTTTATTACCAATTTCTAGTCACTGACTGGTATCATATCATATTGCTCTAAATGAGCCCATATTGTTCTTGTATCATATTGCCAACCATGTATTGTAATACACATTGTATCGTTAAAACAGCCCAAACTGAATCGCAGCCAGGTTGGGTCGATGTTGTTGGCACAAAGCTCAGGACTTTAACTCTAGTGACACTGTGTCACATCGTGTGTCCCATCTGTGGTTAGATTTATGTAACAAAATTGCTTTGTTTAGCGTAATGAAAAGACTGTGGTTTCGGTTAAATGTTGTTAAGTATGTACTGTCTTGTGGTTCTCCCGCTGTAGTCTGTTTTGGCGTAAATCCACACCACAATCTTTCTGTCAGTGTCTAAATGTTCGTAGAAATTTTTAGTGATGCTGTAGTTACCACTATAGCTCGACCGATATGGAATTTTTGGGGCCGAGGCCAATATTGGGGAGCAATAAATTTCAGTATCTGATATCTATCCAATAAATCGGCTGATATTATATGTATATAATATCATTATATGTATATAATATAAGCTGAATGCAGTTGTCAAATAGTTGTGACGAAGATAAGTTTCTGACGCAGGATTCTTACATTTT
>JAQLOL010000026.1:19650908-19664736 GCA_029783665.1 Naso thynnoides
GGAAGTGCTAGCCTGCCTCCACCTAAAGTCATCAGATAAACTTTCCAACAACTCTAAACAGTCCTGTGTGCTTGTTGCGACTTGTTTATTTACCATGTTATGTTATTTTTAGACTCAGATTAGCACTTTATCTCAATTTTGGAATCAAATACATACTAAAAGTAAACCGCAGGGTGCATGTGTACCAGAAACAGCAGAAGAAGAAGAGGAAATCTTTAAGGTGCCAATCTGAGTATTTAGAGTTGTTGGAAAGTTTATCTGATGACTTTAGGCACAGATGAACAGTCAGTCTACGCCAAAGCACAATGTCGATTAGCAGTGTTGATAGTTTTCTATTTTGCGAAACCCTGTTACGAAGATCTATTTATCCTAATACAGTACCACAGACAACAACTTCAAAACACTACAGCTTTCGTGCTTCTTATCTGAGCTGCAGTGTTGGATCCCCTCGGATGTGTGTGGCAGAGAGTCAATGGACCTAATACAGACTGATTCCTCTCCAGAGGCACATCCATGGAAATGTGGCTCTTGTTTCACAGTTATCATTCACAAAGAGCTGTCAACTGCTTTGTGCCATTCTCTTGATCCAGTTAATTAGGGTCTAATAAGGCAGGGAGAGGGAGAGGATGGGGATCTACAGGTTGGTGACAGAGTCAGAGGCATCCACAAACGTGGCCAACATTTAATCACACACCGGACATTAATGAGACATGTGGAGTGCTGCTGTGTTCAAAGCAGTTTTCAAATGTACAACAAGCTCAAGTAGACTTCAAATCACATTTCAATGTGTAGTATAACCTGTCAGTCTCCTTCATAGTACAGAATTATTCACACCCAAATTAAAAGTTCTCACAAATAGAAAACCAAACAATTCTTATAACCAAACAAAGATTCAATAACTTTCTGAGCTCAGGGTGAGATTGGGATCTTCTGCAGCCACAATTTTCAGTTTGTTGGCTGTGTAATTCCCTGTGTCTGGAATAATTAATCAGGTAGTGGTGAACGGAGGTGGCATGCACTCCTGCGTGAAGCAGATGTTGTAAATCCACTGCAGCTCATACAGACAGGTGCCCTCCAGCCGGTTCCTGTCTGCTGCCTTGGTAATGGTGTGTTTCCTTTTCTAGCACACTGGAGGAACTGAGCGGCACTCAGTCCAGCCTTTATCATCTTCACATTACAAGGTTGCACAGAACATAAGCTGAATAATATTTTTTGCAGGATGTGTGGTAAAAAAAAAAGCATATTGAATATCCACACTGAACCTTAACACTGTGTAGATTTGTGCTTTGTAAAACACTTTTCACTGTTAGTTATTACAATGGTCACCTCAGAGTTCAGATACAATACACAAGCTTGAGCTGTATCATTTCCACTGAGACAAGACTCTGCGTTCTCTGCGTTATGGCAGTAACGATGGTACTACTATATACATAGTACAAGTGACATGGTTCAGAGCGAGGACACGTGACCATTGCCATCCTGTCCTTTCCTGTATATTTGCTGGTGAAAACAATAATTTAATTTTTATCTTGCAAACAAGCATTTCCAGTCAGTCCTTTTTATTGTGGCCGCAAACTGATTTCACTGATTTGATTAACTGGAGAGCTCCTCCGAGGCATAAAGATAGCGAATAAATTTCATTGAAAAACTGTTTGGTGCCATAGCTCAGCTGCTATATGGTCTAGTCTGGAAATGCTGATAAGAAACTATTCTATTTGCTGGCTGAACAGCGGTGTAATTCACTTGCCTGTGCTTGTAAACAAACAATGAGACTGTAATTAAATACTATAAAGTTTGAGGCTGTACTTATTTTAATTAAATAATAGCAATAATAAAGCATATAGTACGTATGCAAAGCTACAGATAGGAAGAAAGTTCAGTGAGTGAGCTCATCCATCCTGCCTGTCAAAAAACCAGTGTTGGGACCACAATGATACAAGGCTGCTGCATCCATCATTTGCAAGCGTCGTTGTCTAAAGCTCCTTTTCTGGCACTGAGGTCAGTTTAAACTTTATTTTAAATTCTTCTCTCACTTTAATTGCTTTAAACAGCTTGAGACACATTTCACATGTTTGAAAACTTACAGGGAAAGAATACGTTAAGTGAGAGACATGGGGAATTCTATTCTTATAATTTTCTTTAAGCAGTAATTGATAGAGCTCGACTGATGTGGGATTTTTGGGGTCAATGCTGATACAGATATTAGAGAGCAAGAAAATTCCGATATCCAATATAGTTACAGGAACCTTGACTTGCTGTGATCAGCATTGGTATCGGCCCAAAAAAGCATATATTCAAAAAACCTCAGCCATCATGCTTCCAAAGCTCTGGTGTTGAAATTATCGACTTCTTTTAGCTACTTCAAGCAGTTACTAAGATTCCAGCTCATCATACGAGATCCTATTGTCCTTTCTGAGTTGGACGTGACCATATGAGTCCATAGAAGGAGTCAACCTGCTCATCAGACACAGACACACACTGATGGAACAGCCACCAGGAGCAATTTGGGGTAAATATCTTGCACAAGGATACTGACATGTCGACCAGAGGAGCTGGGGATCAAACCACCAGCCCTCTGATAGGGAGATGATCTGCTCTACCTCCCCCTCCACATACTGCTACACAAAGCTGTCCAAAGGCTGACCACTGTATAACATAGTCATAGGAGGAGTGAATGATTTTCTGTTGTTTTTATTTACAGGCCAGAGAACCTAAAACCAGTGACTGCTTCATCAAGAAGTCGCTCTGCTTTCTGCACTCGGTGGTTATTAATGCCAGCAAGTCAAAGAGGAAACAGAAAATTCACTATATTAATCAAAAAGAAGTTCAAAATTGACTCAGGCTTATTACATCCGCGCGAGCACCATTATTTACACACACACACACAAAAAAACCCACATCTGCTAGTCTCCTCATTTTTAAGAGGATTACGTCTCTCTGAATCTCACTAAAGTCTACAGAGCCGCAGTGTTGTTTCCACCACTGTTTGAGTTAAAAAAAAACAAACAAGCAAACAAAAAAAAATAGCCTGAATGAGATAACTTATGCCCATTTAGTGGCCACAACTTAGGCCTCGTGTGCAATGAAAATACTCATTTCACACTCAACTAACTGGAGGTGGAAGACTGAGGAATATGTCCCTGGACATTTGTCACATGTTCCCTTCCAAGATTTGCTTCCATCCATCTTCATGAATCCTCACTCACCCTGAATAGATCCAGAAGTGCCCCAGAAACGCAACAAGCAGGCAGGAAGTGGAGCTTAAGCCTTCCACATGAAACTGTGTCACAATGAGGCTGTGCCCATGTGTCTGGAACAGAGTCTCTCCCTGGATAACCACCAACAGACTCTGAGTTAATGAGCCTCTGTGACCCTCGCAGGCCACTGTATTTCTCCAACCTCACAGCCATTTTCTCAGTGTCCTAACAGTTCTAACAGGGAGGGAGACGCAGCTGTTCGTCTGATCAGGAGCCATATACGTAATTTCCCCCCTTTTCCCTAAACTTTTTCAAATTTCATGAGACCAGTCTCGGTCATCTTGGTCGATGCAAATGCCTGCTGCACAACGAGCGATTTTGAGTAGTCTGTAGGAATTTATCGCTTGCCACACTGTGTGACATGGCTCTAGTAAACTTGGGTACGACATCAGTTTTGATGTTGTACGCAGACAATGACAACACGTTTTGAATTGTAGGCTAAGACTCAATTCAGTGGAACGTTTCATGCATGTACCGCATCCACATATGCCGCCATACTGGTAAATAAAATCAATGAAGCTAAACGAGAACTGAGCCCTTGCAATCCCGTCTTTAAGTTTTGCCCTGACATCCTTTCAAAACACCACAAAAATGAAGAAAGTAAACAAAAATAAAAATATACAAACAGATTTGAGTAAAAGAAAAAAAACAAACTTTCAAACTGCCACCTTCATCTTGTTAGGATTGGAGTATCCCTAACTCTGTAACATTATAAAAACATAACTTCTATGAGGGTCAAGGCACTTGATCTAGTGCAGCCATGTCATCTTGTCTTTCTCATAAAACCTGCAGAATAAAAGTCTGATTGTTTTTGCTTTTGCTCAGATCTGTTGAAACAACACAGGACACAGCACTGCGGCATATTGAGATGATGGGACTTGGACCTGCATATAGTATTTTGAAAGGGTGTTACGTCAGACCTAAAGACCAGATAGTAGCATTTATGTGTGTGGAATAAACTCTGAAGAAGAGGAGGAAGAGGAGCATGTGGATGTAGTCACGGCGACGATAAAGAAGCCAACTTTTGATGCCAGTAAAGAGAGCCTGAGGACATACTAACTGTCTCTGTTTGTTAGGGTTTAGCACCGGCGTTGCATTGATGTGTTCTTCACTTCATGCTGGATTTCTATTGGTCGGTTAGAAGTCACAAGTTGTAGCAGCTGTCACATTGTGAATGTTTATCCTAAATTTCTGACACCGTCAGAATTTTATCTCAGGGTGTCTTTGGTTGCAACACAAGGACAACGGCTGTCTGTGAACCTCTCTTGCAACGTAGGACCAACATACTGCAGCCATGACCAAAAATATTGCCACGGTTAGTCATCTTTCATCTGGGATGACCCAAATCACACAGTGTGTAGTGGGCTTGAGACCGGGATGCAGCAACAGGGATTCTGGAATCAGTAACATGCAGAGAGAGGAAGGGAATGAGAATGCCCACTGAAATAGTCGCCCAACAGCAGGTGTGCTGCACTCTACATGCGGTGAGTCAGACTGAAATGAGGGTGACGTTGTGACAGCCAAAGAAAAGGGAAAAAGGGGTGGCTGAAAAAAGATACTGCAAGCTATAGATCACATATAGTGTACCGTGTCAATCTCCATCCCAGATGTTAAATTGAGTTAATCCTGAAGCATCTCACAGGAACTGAGCCGCATCATCTTTCTGTGTCCATCTGCAGTATGCTTCATTTCACTAAAACCACAACATTTCATTCAATAACACAACTAGTCGACTAAGGAAAACTAAATGCTCAACTCAGCAATTCACAGAAAACATTTAAGTCAAACAAAACAAACTCTACGGTCAAAGAGTCCATTTACAACCACCAACTGTCAAGTTTTTCCCCCAAAAAACAAACCAAGCAACCAGGAGCCAGATTGTTCCTCCAACTTAAACCACAGTGGATTTCCCCTGTTAGAACATTGGCTTTCATCAAACAGAGTGAACATTCTGCTATTAAACAGCCACTGCATGAGTGTTTACTTATGTTTCAACACATTAGAGGAAAATGCAAATGAAAGGAAGGTGTTCATCTGGCAGTGCAGAGTGTTATTTGTCTAACGTTTTATTAAACTATTAACATATTTCTGTAAATCCCAATGTGCAATTTAATATCCAAGTAATAAGTTACTTCCATACACATTTACACATTATCAGCATTGCTGCACAGGTACTAATTGCAAAATCTTAAACACCTGAGCTGTTGTAAAACACTAGAGTCTGTGTACAGGTATTTGGGAGTAATATGCAGTGCTAATGTTACACATGTGCCTCTTGTGGCTCCAGGGGGAGCTGCATTAAAATGCAGGCATCACATTTTTTGCAAGGAAGAAGAAGGAATAATGAAGATGGTTTCTCAGGTTCTGATTCTTGTTAAAAAGCAAGAAAAAAAGCTATTCATCACAAGTCCCACAGGTTTATAACAGTATAATGCTAAATTAACGACGTTCTCTTTTAAAGACACACTGTAGCTGTGTTCCCTATCACAGTGTGTTCTAATTCTCAGTGGTTAATTTCATTTGCTATGTAGGGCACTGTAAAATACCCAAAATGCACAGCAAGTTTGAAAGCACATACAGCGTACCCTACATTTTACTACTGTATACCAAAACTGCAATGCGGTCACTTATTTCTGGAGAAGAAAAAGTAACCAGGAAGCCATTAGGGTTTGTTTAGGTTAGCTAGCATGTTAAAGCCACACTGTGTAAATTTGACCACAACCTGTGGTTTCGAAAAACGAAACTAAACGATGTGCGTTAGTGCGTCGCACACAAAAAAAAAATCTCCTCTGGTTTTCCCTCTGATGTCCTACGACTGCTCTGCCTCAACTCTGTGATTTACGGAGGTTCCTGAAAGTTCCACAAATGTGAACATAGCAGTGATCACAAAAACGTGTGTAACTCACACGCTGATTATGAACAAGTGATGTCATTTTGAATGACCATGAAAGTTATTGCTTGCACCTGTCACATGCACATTACTGTGCAGTGGCCATTTAGGTGCAACAAGAACTATCTCAAATTTTTGATTGCACCACATATTTTTAAAAATATTTGCAAACATGACAATGGACATTTGGGTGGAAATGTGATTATATGAATAGATGGACAGTAATATTTTTATATCCTCTACCATCCATTGTAACTCCAGATTAGGAATGTTCCTATTTTTATTGGCAAACTAAGCTTCTAAGCCTCTTACAACAAGGATGTCAATGTAAGACAGACAGGAGTAGCTGTCTGCGTCTCCCATTACTTTGTGTTGCTCATTTTTTCTTGACAGCACGCCTTAAATCCCATAAATCTCAAAATGTAAACACATTCAGTAATGAGTTAACTGGGATGTAACTCAAGGCACTCAGCTACGATAATGGATTAGGGCTTTAAACTCTGACTCATATATTTTTAACCCACATTCATCACGCCTAATCAATGGTACATCTCTGGCTTGAACCTGACAAAGTCACCGCTCGCCTCCAACTTTCAGACTTTCCAACTGTGAGCAACTTTTACTCTAAACCTCATGGAGTATTAGAAGTTATTAGAGTTTAATATTGTAGGATGATGATTGCAGATGATTGTGGGGAAAAATGGAGTACTGTAAGCAGTAAAGGTCAGAGCCATCAGACTGACTGACATCAGATGAATGGCGACGTGCTCGCTCAACAGCAGATCTTGAAACCTCACTAATTAAACACAAAAGCAATTCGAAGGTTCTCTGACAATGGCTGGAGAACAGAGGCAGGCAGCCCACAGGAAAAATGTAACAGCCATTCTGTCTCGAAAGCTTTTAATCCCCATCTCTGCCAACGAGTGAATGTTACCGAAATCTATTGATAGGTTTTAGATGGAAAACTCATTTCCTTTATAGAGTTTTATTTCCTGCAGACCACGAGGCACCTGAGATGCAACACTGACTCTTGAGGACGAATCATTAGTTATCTTAAAAGTTCAGTAAAGGTCCCATTAAGACGGATGCATTAAGTCGTGACTGCAGCTGTTACTGATGCAAAAACCTATTAGTATGTTTCCTTTGTTTCCTCACATGTTTAAGTTAAAGGTTCACAGTTTAAATCCTTTTAAACCAAAGCACAAACTAATAAAGATGAATAGAGTCACTGGCAGTTATCGGTCAGTACCTGCATGCGTGTCAGCTGAGATGTTACAAAAATGCCAAAGATGCCTTTGAGGTCATTTAAAAACAGTGTTCATTCCATTCTGTTCAATTTTAAACTCTCCCTGTCAGATACTGCGTTGAGTTCATCCTGTATCCTAGCCTCGGGCCTCAGGCCTAAATCTTCATAATCTAATTAAAGCCTTTTCAAAAATTGTTTGTTAAAGCTGTGTTTGCATGAATGGTATGAAAATGAGTCTGTTTGGGTCTCAGGAGTCTAGCTTTTGTCACTTAACAGAACCTTCTCCATGAGTTTGTTAATGTCATCCTGTAACTGTATGGATTTCTACAGAACTAAAATATTACAAAACAGCATCTAGGTTACATTTTTTAATTGATTTTTCATTTTCCTCATAACCTCACAAAGGCTCTGAGGAAAATAAATACAAGTGCACAGTTGGTGAACTTAGTAAGCACCGTGCTTCGTGCGCCGTCGTCCATCAACACTCACTAGCGGCGTTTCAGAGCACAGTACGACCGACAAGAATTTGTGGAAATTACAAAATCTGAAAACCTCTGATCTGTTGACTTCAGGCCTGGCTCCGCACATTACGACATTTTATTTATGATAGAGATGAGCATTTGAGGAAATTTCCTTAATCGATCATCGGGAAAATTAATGATCAGTTATCAATTGAATTATTTTTTATTTATTTTTTATATTAAAAATGTCTATGGCAGAAAATGCAAAATACAACACATTTTTCCTTAATTAAATCTTTATTCCAAGAAGAACTTAAAGTGCAGCAACAATCCTCTAAGATAAGGCAGGTAAAGTTCATTTCTTTCACCTAAACAAAAAAGATATGCAGCGCTCGTAACATAAGAGCAGCCAAGTGCGAGCCTCGTGGAAACAATTCCAAAAACAATCACATCAAACTATAATAGCCTCATCAAATGGCTTTATTTATCGTTGTGCATTGCGGCTCCTTCAAGCTCAGACTGAGGTGATGGTGGGTTGAGAGGAGGATGCGTTGATGTTAACGTTGTTCAAGTATGTAAATCTTTGCAGCATTTACAACAAACCCGGTAATTTTTTTGCTTCGACGTCTTCATGTTTACGCTTGATATCTGCAGCAGCTCATAGGCAGCTAAGTAATGTTCGTTCTCTCTGTCTCCTAAAAGTAGTATCGCCCCCTTTTGGTGAAGTATCTAATTGCTGCTACATAGTGAAATTCATTGCATCATTTCAAGACTCACACTACGCGACACAACCTTTGTTTACGTTACATAGCCAACGTTTGATTGATAGAAATTTCACATGATCTACATCAATTATTGATCATCGATTAATCTTGCCCATCTCTAGTTTAAGAAGTATAGTCAAATATGATTTTTGGCGTCAACATTAAGTGTTTTAGTCTAAAAATTAACCGGATTTTTAAAAATTCTTTGTTGTGTCTGACTTCCTGTCCTGCTCGATCTGCTCTGTGCTGAATCGCTGTGTCGCGTTCAGCAAAAGTAGAAGCTTTGTGTATTTGCTACAGAGGGCTCCAGATTACCCAAGCTGTGACCGGGTAGAGGGGAGGGGCTTAATCTTTAATTCTTTTTTTTGCTTCTATAATGAGCACAAGTGCTTTCAGTGAAAATAATTACATCTAATATCAACAATATTTTGGGGGGGAACTCTATCTGGAAGGGAGGGACATGTCCCCTGTTGCCCTTCCTGGGATTTACACCCTTGGCTGCAACATCCTAACGTCTCCTCTTGAGATCACCACAGACTTTATCTCATCCTGGTTACTTGTTTACACACTCAGTTGCCAGTTTGTTAGACAAATTTAATCATCAATCAACGGACATCAGCCCGTGAGACACTGTACTTTCACTTTCATGGAGATTATAATGTTTGGTTGTTGTTGAAGCTGCTTTCTGAGATTCAACAGATTCAACTTAATGGTCAATTTGGAGTTTGTGCAGTTGTTAAATTGTTCTGCATGTTCGTGGACAAACTGGCAGCTGGGAGTAGTTTCAAAGTTTATTCTCCATATTTGTTGATTTGACTGCTTGTACCCATAAAATAAGAGCATATTTTTTGTTGGACTGAACAGTTTACCACTGAGTTAAATACTCTCCAGGCAATGCTAGAATTAATTGGAAAGTATGCCAAGTGTGGATATCACAGTGCTGCATTTAAACTAGCCAGATAATTAGATTTTTGATTTAGTTTCACTTAATTCATTTGAATCACTGAGTGAAACAAAGATGTTGGTGCTGATGATGAGGTCTGGATATGGACTACTATTCCCCACAATCACTACCAAATTATTTAGTCTGTTCCGTGACAGTTCCTGTGGCATAAAGTTAAATATCAGTTACTCTCACAGGGCTCATTTGGAAAGCAATGGGCCCATAAAACAAAAGTGCCATGAAGCCACCATTTTACAAAAAATCAGTCAGTTGGTGCATGAACCTCTCATACGATGTCAAAATAAATTGCCATAAAATGATCCATTTTTGCACAATAGTGTCGTAAATCTCCAGTGAACCCTTTCAAATGAAACATAATCTTAATTTTAGCTTGCACAGTTATGCGAGCTGAAACTGAGCAAGTATTTAACCCCGTCCATCTTGTGTCACGTGAGTCACCAACGACTGACCCATCTGTCCCTCATGAAGAGAGCATGAGCATGTGATGCGTTCGCCACGGCTGCTACCTGCTTCAAATGAGATTCATGACAAATCCCCTACAAGAGGCCAGCCAATATGCTGGGTAATAGCATGCTTGGCAGTACTTATCTGTCTCCATTAAAGACACAGGTCATATCCCACAATGTCAATGCCATTAAATCAAAAAGTATAGCATGACGGTAGACCAAAGCCGGTGGTTGTTGCAGGTGAAAGCAGCTCGAACTGAGAGAGGATTTTAAAAATAGTCGAACTTATAGAGACAAAAACAAATTTAAAGGCTGTGATGTCATTAAATCTGTAGTGTTTTTATTATAAGAAGAGAAAACAACCAATTTGCATAACCTTGTCAGCTGCGACTGGTTTATCACTGCAACCTCGACCAGTTTGTTTGCCACAAGAGATCATTAATTAAGCCTTCAGTTTGAGCCATTAATATTTAAAGCTTTCACCTTCTGCTACAATTGGAACTTGCACCTCGATCCAAAAGGGTCATGATGTGACTACGGTGCCCCTTTACCCATTTCAGCCACACTCTGCAGGAAAACGCTTATCTAACCTCAAACAGACCAGCGCTGCACAATTGTGCTTAATTCCGTGTAATTTGGAGCTTTGGTGTGGATCTGTCAAAGTGAGCCCCGGTGCACATTTATCATTCAGATTAGATCTGAGCTTGGACAGTCAGCTTCTTGCCTGGGAATCATTTTTATTTTTCATAACAGTGGAGGCAACAGAGATTCTGTTTGATCCTCACAACTCCTCTGAATGCACAAACTGACCCTCTGTTAGATTAATGTCTTGTTCAGGACCTGCAGCCCTCGACTGAACATCAGCACTGCTCAAGGTTCTCGTCTCAGCTCCGAGTCAGATGCTTAAGAAAGCTTCAATAAAGAGAGCTTGGTGTGAAAAAATGACTCTTTTATACTGTTTAAACATGATTCTGTGTGATTTCCACAACATTAGCTGTTATTTTGACCTTTCTATAAGTTGAAATTTGGAAAATTAATAAAAGATTACGTCCTAAAATGTCTCGTTTGGTCTGATCAACAGTCCAAATTTTAAAAAATGTTCAGGAGAGAGAAGTAAATTAGGGCCCGACTGATATGGAATTTTTGGGGCAGAAGGCGAAATCAGGGAGCAAGCATTCAAATTTGTCAATATATCAGATATCTCGAATTTCTTGCTATAAAATCAACTGTATGTGGTTATTAAATAGTTGTGAAAAATAAATGTAATTTAGGAAGAATACCATACAATAAAAAAAAAATTATATACTAAACATCAGTGCACTGAACAGTAAAAACTTTACTTATTTGTTTTTAAGTAATGGACCACCCTCTGTTGGACAAACTACAGAATCGCACCATTTTAAATCATTTTTTCTAAGCATTTTTCCAACCTTACAAAACAGTTTTAATATGGGCGCATGTCAGGAACATACATGCCGATACCGATATATCTGCGATATCTGCTGATAATATCAGCAAACCGATGCATCAGTCAATCAGTCAGGCCCAAGAGTAAATAGTCCCCTACTGAAAGCAAGAGACTGAATACTATTTCAACAATCAATCTACTCATTTATTCAGTAAGTAATCAATATTAGGCTTGTTAAAACATGGATGCTGAACCTTACAAAAAGGATCTTTTGAATGGAGACATTTCACGCGGGCATCTGCACTCAGTGCAAGGCCACAGAGTGCTTGAATCTCTGGAATGAAACACAGTAAAGATTTACCAACAGCTCTTCTAAAAGAAATGTTAGTTCTGCTTTATGTTTAGAAAGTAAATACCGTCCACAAATAAGTGAATAGAAATTCTTCGCTGTTCTAACATGAATCCACCAGACAAAGAAATAATCCACCAAAGCCAAACCCTGATGGTCACTGGTCCCAGCTAAGTGCTGATGTTTGTTTTAAGAGCACTTATTGGAAAAGTGTGGGGATTTTTTTGAGATCTGTCTTTGTTGGCTTGCAGGTATCTGAAGCAGTAAAAGGGTGCAGGTTCCTCTCATCTGAAGCATTGGAAGTCACAGAAAGTGCCCAAAATGCCGCGAAAATGAGTTGAGTCATCTGAACAGTAAGTTTCTGACCTTTTGCTGTTCGGTCATGACTAATTGATTCGGGCAGAGGGCTCAACTGGCTAGAATTAGCATCTCTACCTAAATTCAGTTTATCAGAAATTAATCCTGAGTGGAAGAATCCTTTTCCATTGCGTACATTTAGATATGCAGATTTACAAAAAGAGCACAGAAAGCTGAGTTGCGTTCTGACTTATGGCTGTCTGTGATTCTAATCATCATCATTAAAGGCAAATTATTCCAAATATGGTCGTCACATTGTCATGACAGAAAGGCTAGTTTGAAAAGCAGACTGCATTCTCTCCCCTTCAGCATTTCTTCCTCTAATGAAGACCTCCAAAGAGGATATTAATAATGAATAAAGATGGGAGCTATGATGCACATTCCTACCTTTGTTAAGCAAGAACGCCAGTCCTAATTAAAATGAGTTATTACCTCTGGAGTCACGACCATCAGTGGGTTTAATGATATTAGTGACAGTCAGCAGAGTGGCAGCACCGCTGGGACTGACACATTTGTGTAGAGTGACAAAGAGGCACCAACAGGCTGCGTTCAAGACTCAAGACTGTGGATTGTTGCCACAGAAATCAATAATCCAGCTTGGTGCAATTACATGGAGGGCAGGTAGTTCAATGATGCTCCAATGACTGATGCACTGCTGAGGATGGTCTACTAATAATACGCAATAAAGCAAGCCTCCTATTAATAAACTTTAAATTAGATAAATATGAGACATTAAAGGTGCAAAATGAAACATAAGGAATCATAAACGTGATGAAAACATCGGTAACGTACCCAAACGGCCTCTCGGTCTTCCGCACCATGTGATTATGCATAAACAGGGGGCCAACAATAAACTTCCACGCACTGACAAATGCAAAAAAAATAAGGAGCAGTTTTTTATCAGCCCACGTACAGAAGCACGCACGCATGCGAGTGAGCCAATGCAAAGCTGCTTTTCGCATCAAACACCACGCAGTGCTGCACAAGCCAACTTCTCAAATTCCACTTCATTAAATGTATTAAATAAATGAAGTCTTAGGCGATATTAATATTTGAAATACGTAGCATGGCACCATAAACCAAAATCCTAAAAAAAATCAACGACAAATTCCTTTTATTTGAGGAAGAACTATTCCCTCCTCTTTTGTAAAAAATCAAGTTCCTCACGGAGCAGATTGGATTCTTTCCTCCTTTGCGACAGGCAGATTATTCTCAACATGACATTCATTCACTGAGAAGAAAAAAGAAAAGTCTGCACTCACCCAAAGTTATGAGATGAAACAGGTAAACTCCCCACAGATCCATCTTCCTGTGAAACGAGGATTTCAGATTACGCGTCGGACCTACAGACACGGCTGTGTGATTACAAGGCAAGCAGAGGAAATCCTGTCATGCGTGTGGAGATCATTATCGACTCAAATCTCTTGACAAAAAATATCCTTAAATCGCTTTTTTTTATATCGTCTTCCTGCTTTTTTTTCTATTTTCTTAAAATCCCATCAGTTTCTTCCAAGACGGTGTGACAGTCGCGCCTCCGCGCAAAGCTCCGCGCCATGCGTAACGATGTGAGTGGAAGTTGCCCTACGCGCGGTACGGTCCAGTATTGTGCGTGTGTGTGTGTGTGTGTGTGTGTGTGTGTGTGTGTGTGTGTGTGTGTGTGTGTGTGTGAGAGAGAGAGAGAGAGAG
>JAQLOL010000026.1:19682534-19699468 GCA_029783665.1 Naso thynnoides
GCCTACAGGAGAATGGAGACGAAGAATAAGGTTGTTTATAGGAGAGGGGTGAACGAGGTTTGGGTGAATCAGTATAGCAAGCAGTTGTTGAAGTGCTGGAACGCTAACATGGACCTTAGCTTTGTCACCGACGCCTACGCAGTAATAATTTACATAATATCGTACATTACGAAAGCAGAGAGAGAAATTGGCCTTCTATTGAGTAACGCACAAAAAGAAGCAGCAAAACAAGGAAATCTCTCTGCTAGAGAAGCTCTGAAGAAGCTCGGCAGTGTATATTTACACAACAGGGACGTCTGTGCCCAGGAGGCGGTGTATAGGCTAACGAACATGCACCTGAAGGAGTGTTCCAGGAAGGTTGTGTTTGTGCCGACAGGGAACAACATAGTTAAGATGAGTTTACCCCTCAGTGTTTTGAGGCAGAGGGCGTCTTCACATGATCTTAGGACGGAAGACATGTGGATGACTAGTATAGTGGACAGGTATAAGAACAGGCCTGATGATGATGTGTTCGATGACATGTGCATGGCTACGTTTGCGTCGGAGTATCGTGTTCTCTCCAAAAATGAAAAATCAGCTAACAGAATCAAATTGAAAAATGATTTGGGATTCATTTTGAGGAGAACACGAACTCAGTTTGCGGTTGTTCGCTACATGCGTTTTAATTTAGATAAACAAGAGGAGGCTCATTTTCAGAGTCTGCTGCAGTTGTTCCTTCCTTATAGAGCTGACTCAGACCTCAAACCTGAAGGCTTTGAGCTGTTTGAACAGTTCTATAACGATGGCGAGGTGAGGTTTAGTGACGGCTCCGTGCACGCAGTGCAGACCGTGGTCGATGAGAATAGGGCGAAGTTTGAGATAGATTGTCCCCATTTGCAGCGAGCTCAGGAGATTGCTGAGCAGCACAATGGGGTTGATGAAGACGCTTGGGGTGAGCTGTGTCCTGAACAGGAAGTGGAACGCCTCGAATGTTTAGAGGAGAAAAGGCAGCAACAGGAAGCTGAGATAGCAGATGAACAGTTAGTTGAAGCTTTGGAGAATGTTCCAGATTTGGCTGTTAGTAGCAGACAGGTTGCACACTTAGAGAGAAACAGCAACATCTTGTCTCGTAGTGAAGGTTTGGCTTTAGTTAGGTCTCTGAATGAGACACAGATGGCTGTTTTTTTTAAGGTGAGACAGTGGTGTATGCAAAAGGTGATGGGTAAAAACCCAGAGCCTTTGCATGTGTTTGTGACAGGTGGCGCAGGGACGGGGAAAAGTCATTTAATTAGAGCTATTGAGTACGAGGCAGGGAGGCTGTTGTCAACAGTTTGTCATCAACCAGACGATATTTGTGTTTTGTTAACTGCTCCTACGGGCATAGCTGCGTACAATTTAAATGCAGCAACAATTCATCACACATTTAGTATTGGCAAACACGTTAGTTTACCTTACACCCCTTTAGGTGAAGATAAACTAAACTCTCTGAGAGCTAAATTGAGTCACCTCCAAATTCTAATTATTGATGAAATCAGTATGGTTGATCACAATCTGTTGGCTTATGTTCACGGCAGGTTGAGGCAGATTAAGCAGACTGGCGACTTTTCCCCATTCGGTAATGTTAGCGTGATAGCTGTCGGAGACTTCTATCAGTTGCCTCCTGTTAAAGGGAGGCCTCTGTATAGCAGTCAGGTTGGTGTGGACCTGTGGTGCAACTTTAGTGTAGTAGAGCTTAAAACGATAGTCAGGCAGAAGGATAGTGTGTTTGCAGAGTTGTTGAACAGGTTGAGAGTGCGTTCCAAGGACACCCCCATGTTAGAGAGCGATGTAGAAATTTTAAAGACACGTGAGACTGGCGAAGAGAGCTCAGCTTTGCATATTTTTCCGACGAATATGCAAGTAAATGAGCACAACCTTAAACAGCTCTTCGCCACTTGTCCTGATTATGTCACCATTGAAGCTCAGGACTTTATGAATGACAGGAAAACAGGTAAATTGGAAGTGATGGTAGGGCATCACAGTAATGCGTCGGACACGTGTCTACCGAAAAGTTTGTGTTTGGCTAGGAACGCGCGTGTGATGTTGTGCAAGAATGTGGACGTTGGAGACGGTCTGGTCAATGGAGCATGTGGCACAGTTACACACATAGATTTTGGACAGAATCAAACATTTCCTCTAACAGTTTATGTTAAATTTGACGATGATAAAATTGGCTCACAGAGGAGGAAAAAACGTGCACATGCGTCAGTAGAATGCAGGGATTCTACTGCCATTGATCCAGAGGAGGAGAAGGCCACTAAACGCGGAGGTTTGCGTCGTCAGTTTCCTCTAAGGTTAGCGTGGGCGTGTACTGTACACAAAGTGCAGGGGTTAACGGTGGATGAGGCAGTGGTCTGTTTGAAGAAGGTGTTTGCACCTGGGCAGGCGTATGTAGCACTGAGTCGTGTTAGGGCTTTGTCTGGACTGATCATCAGGGATTTTAAAGAAAAGGCCATTTACTGCAAAGGCACCATCAAGGAGGCCATGGCCAGCATGCCTCCATTTTTAATTGAGCAGCCAAAGCCTTCATTAAATACACAAAGTTTCTCTGTGTATTTAATGAACGTTCAAAATTTAAGTCGCCACCTGTTAGATTTGGTGTCTTGCACGCAGCATTTACAGCTTAACTGTATTGCTGTCACAGAAACGTGGCTCACTGCACATTCCTCATTAGACAGTGTCCAAATTGATGGCTACACTTTCCACAGCCGTCCTCGTGGTTTGTGTTACAGCAGCAGTAACCCCAAATTGTTAGAGCTACAGGGTCTAGAACATGGTGGAGTTGGTTTGTACAGTGTAGGTGATTTGGACTGTGACATTCTGCAGGTACCCGATTTAAATCTGGAGTGTTTGGTGTGCCTGTGTAACAAATTTAACATATTGATGGCAGTAATTTATCGTCCACCATGTTATCCAAATTCTTTATTCAAACAAAACCTGGGGAAGTTACTTGACTGGTTAAATCCAATCAGTAACACAATTGTAATCATGGGAGATTTTAATGAAAACATTTTAAAAAGATCATCAATTTGTAAATTCATGGGGAAAAAAGGATTTAGTCAGCGTGTAACACAAGAAACTACAGAGAAGGGGACTTTGATTGATCATGTTTATGTTAAAACAACACGGTTTGATGTGGAATGTGCAGTGATGCCCACGTACTTCAGTGATCATGAAGGAATTCTGTGTAGTTTTAGTGTGAAAGATGATCAGGGGGAGTTAGAGGACATAGAAAGGCTGTTTGCAGTTGATGATGACTTTGAGAATGAGAACTCTTTGATGAAGAGTTGGATTTGGATCAGGATTAGGTTAGTTTGTTTGGCGAAGGAGGCGGACAAAGAATTCACGCCACCAGTGTGAATTCTTTGTCTGATGAGTCAAATGGAGCTACACCGCAGTGTCCCGGTGCAAATGTTGCTGTTGTCGCGTTTTCGTCATTGTTGTAGTTGTGTTTATTTGTAGTTTTCAGAGGAAACTGACTTGTAGTTTTTGTAGTGCCTTGTGTTGTTCATGGTGTGTATGTTTGCTAGTCTGTTATTAGTGTGGAGTCTGTCCCACTCCAAATCAGAACATCATGTTTATTGTTGTGGTGAATCATGTGTATTTATTGTGAGGAGATTTTAAATTGTGTATGTATTTTGTGGAGATTTTTGATGATTGTGTATTTATCGTGTGGAAGTTTTGTGTATTTATGTGGAAATAACTATTGTGTGGAGATTTTAATTACAGTCATTATGTGTTACAGGTAGAATTTGCAGATTTAGTTGTGGTGAATAATGTATTTTGTGTAGACAGGTTAGAGTAATACAGTCATGTGTGTCACAGCTGTTAGTGATTATAGATGTGTTTGTCTCTGTTTGCCACGTGCTAGCTGTTGGTCTCTATTCCCCTTTTTTATGCATATACTTGTATTTCTGTATGTTTGAGTTGGTCTTTTCTTAATTCCAGATGTGTTCATACACAACTGTTAAGTCTTGATTGATTTAAAATATTAAAAGGTTAATTTGAACTGAATAAATATATTCTGAATGGATATGGGCAGGCTTCATGTTACATGTTGTCTTTAGCCCTGTAGTGTTCAAAATTCTGAGAGTGACTTCTAATAGATGCTAATTTTCAGCACAAACATGTTCTGTGTGAACACAACAGGAAGTGTTTTTACGTGATAAGTGAACTGTAAATACATTCTAGACAAATGTGTTCTTTTTAATTAGCATTCAGTGTATTAAGTTCTAATGTTCAAAATCAATACGTGTGTGTTTGTTTGTTCTCTCTGAGGTCTGGTTCCTGGATGGAGATGCTGCTGTGTCACCTGCAGGACAATATCATGTCAGTGGACCATAAAACAAAGCCCTGCAAAGGGAAACTGATTGATTTCGGTTTAGCAATGAGGAATTCTGAATTTGTCCAAGGCACTGAAATGCACAGGTCACAGAGCCCCAGACGTCTATTTGGGCCTCCCAGTGAAGGAGGCAGCTGATAGGTCGTCTCTTGGGTGCATTTTGGTGTATCTGTACTTGGCTGAATTCCTTTATTTAACCTTGTTTCAATATGACGCTATGAGACAAGTTGTGGGGCTCCAAAATGTTCAGTTGTTAAGACATGTTTATGTTTGTTAGCATGAACTAAGAGAAAAACTGTTTTGGCACAACAAGGCACACACTCTTCATTGTGCATGTCTTAGTGCAAAACAGGACAATTTAAAAAAAAAAAGCTGTTTTCTGCATTTTTCCTCCTCCCTTTTGTGTCCCTTCATCTTTTTCTTCCTCAGACAGGCTTTTTGATCATTGGTTTTCCACATAAAATGCATAACCAATTTAGTTGTTCAATACGTGTGTGTTTGGGGAAAAAGAAAGATTTTCATGAACAAGCATCTGACCAAAGAAAATCGTTGGGACGGAGGCAACACCAGCGATGATGACACAGAATCTGGTTCTCCGGACAGAGTCAGCAGCAGCGGTGATGACAGCAAAGCAGAACTTATTGAAGTCAAAACCCGTGTTAATGTGTTTTACTTTAAATGAAAAACCAAACTGTAGAAAACTTAAAGAAATCAACTCTGAAGTATTGTCATTGATGCTGAAATGGATTGTTTGTGGCTTGTGGTTCATTAGTAGGACTGACGGTAAGGATCCGCTGGCGTCCAAGCCATTTCTGTGCCAGCAGCGACGCTCTCCAGGGGATTTCCAGGCTGGCATCAAACAAGGCCACACGGGAGGCCTTGAGGCTGAGAGCCCACTTCACCTCCTGTTTCAGCGAAGAGGGTGCCGTCCCCTGGCAGGTCCGGCCGGGAGTCTCCAGAACCAGCCGGCAGCTGCGTGACACAAGGGCTCTTTTAAGAGCCACCTTCATGGCTCTTTAAAGGCAAAATTCCAAAGTTGCACAAGCATTACATGAAGCCTCCCTATAAAATCAGCAGCAAATGCTGCTTCAAAGCACAAGTGTTTTGCACTATGAAAGAGATTATTTTTCTGTCCTGATAAAAATGTTTTGTATAGGGCAAAACCTCTTCCATAGACACCTAGAATGTACTGGCTGCAGCTGGAGGTTGTGCTTTGAATCTTCAGCAACACTACCAGGGCTAATTGGTAGCTCTTCATATCAGCTGCTGTAGGCCAAAGTAAATGTGTGTTTTAGTGAAAATGTCCTCAGTCATAACATGCCCCGAGCACTTTGTCCATAAAACTAAACAGAACACAGCTCGGCCCACAGCAATACATCTTCCACAGAATGAGGGAATAAATGACCTCCATAAAATGCTTCTTTAGAAAAGAAGAAGAGAGATTGATGTAAGTGTACACGTCCAAATCTTGGTGTCACAACAGAATCTCCAAAACGGAGCCCACACATCCAGCCCATCACCTGTTTGAAGTGAGGCCCTCCGGATGGCGCTCCAGGTAAATCAAATCACACACCTCCAGACTCTGCAACAGCCTCTGCTCCAAATGAGCGAGCACCCCGTAATTTCATTGTAGCGGTAAAATGACAGTGAAGTCCATTCTATTCTATTTTCTCATTTTGTGTACACATACATTGTGTCATATTTATGTATTATGCCATGTTGTATGTGCATTTCTATTTCTCACATATCAATCACTGCATAAATCAAACAATCTTTTTATCCACCTGCCAGATTCCCAGTACAGGAACCAGACTGATGGGAATTAATTATATCAATCAAAGCATTTAATCAGTGATCAGTTTGATTTTTCAATTTCATGTTTTTCTTTCATAACATAAGCAAGTCAGATCAAAGTTATAGAACACAATCTGTTTCTTTATGTGTTTTTGCACTATGAACAATTTGAAGCGTGATTGCTCTGGACTGCCTGCCCAGCCTCATGCAGCATTTTCTACAGATTAAATTTGACGTCCTGCTTGAGGGAGCTGGGCAGGCGTTTCAGTACAGGCAGCAAGAAAAGAAAAGAAAAAGCTCATCTTCATCCACCGATGACAGAGCTGCTTGGGGTGGGTGGATATGGGCGGAGTGGAGGGGATGCTGCTCTCCTGGAGCCCTTGAATAAGCTCCTGCTGAAAACAGGTCAGGCCTTTGGCCCTCCTCTTCCTCGCTGGAGGCCTGAATTCTGGACTGCTGCTAAAAATGTCTTTCAAGGCACATGCTGCCCAAAATTCATCATTTCATTTAAATAGCAAAACTTTTCTTCAGAAATATGAATACATAGTTGTGGTGTTTCTATGGTTACCAAGTTGATTCTTGTAAGGCTGCCTTCCACTGGGTGGCGCTGTTGCTAAAGTTTGCACTCTCCACCTTGCACCTGTCTGCAAAGTGCTGGATTTTGTTCTGCTTCAGTGTCAGCTCAGCCATGGACTAAACATGGCACAGAGGAAACAAAGCTCCTTACTGACCAACTTTGGGTTTCCTTCTAAAAGGCTTAACGGGGACAACAAAAATGTCGGCGTTCACGCTCGTCTGTCGTCTGCCAAGTCTGCTGCTCCTTAGACTCAGCATATCACTGGAGCGCTTGTTAAAGGGAGATTTTGCACACTGCTCACTGGGGTCTCTTTGACTACAAGTAAACTTGAGGTGCTTTACATTTAAAGATATAGAAGGAGTGACATATTCTAAGTAGAGTAATTGTTTAAAAAAACAAACAAAGAAAAAGCAATAGCAAAAATGAGAGAGAGACAAATACCAGAAGATAGAAATAAATGTTAAATTTGGTCGGCAGATAAGAGAAGTTGTCAGTTTGTGTCATAGGGGAGACACAGTGACAGGTCTGAAGCCAGCACACAGTTTGTTCCAGGAAACAGGACCAAGGGAACAAAAAGCACTTTCACAACACCTGGAGCTTATCCAAGGAAAAAGAGAGAGAGAGACAGAGAGAGAGACAGAGAGAGAGAGACAGAGACAGGGAGACCCTCTGAGGAACAGGGAGAACTAACTGGACTGGAGCCAGGGAGCAGTGACTCGTCTCAGGCTTACAGGCAGAGTTAGCTGTGGGTGCCATCTAGTGGTGACTTGAGTTTAGCACCAAGACACAGGTGACATATAGCTGCACAGTATGTCTAAGGTTTTCTTTCTTTTTCTTAAAAAAATAAAAATAAAAAAATCATCAGACAGTGTGCTGTCTCCTTCCATCATTTCCGGTCTTGGATGGTCCTCTCTCCCTCTGGGTTTTTGTTTCAGCTGAGCTGTGCTAGTGAATTTCAGTCAGGCATGCAAACTGTAATCCCAATGTAATAATAATAATAATAATAATAATAATAATAATAATAATAATAATAAATTTGCTTTATTATTTCCCACAGGGAAATTTGCAATGAGTGGTTGTGATGTTGGGATTTCCCTGTGAGGATTGATAAAGTATTTTTGGTTGACTGATTGATTTGATAACAGCTTCTTTTGCAGGCTGCAGGAGCCGCCGGCTGACTATCTTCTGGATGCTGACAGATGTTTATTTCGCTGCTAGTTCACTGTGGACAACAGCTCGTTTCCTTGGTTTCCTCGTTTTGCAGCCTGTCGTGCACAGAATCTCCACGGAGACGCGCGACGACTTTTAAAAACAAGAAAGTTTAAACTGAACGACGTTCTAAACGAAGAATACAAGCTGAAAGAGCGACATAAGCAGATACTCATGATTGTGGCTTAACATGAAAAAAATGGCATGTTGTCTGCACGAAGTCCAGTCTTACAGGTGTAGTACAACAGGTGTTCAGTGCGCTTTGGACGCAGAGCGCGGAGGTGGGACTCTGTGGCACCTCAGCGGGTCAGCTGGTGATCGAAACGTCCGCTCTGCCTGAGTGAAATCCTCACAACTCACTTTATGAATTCTGAAAATAAAATTTTGCTCTCATGCTTTTTGCAAATGTGCAAATAAGGCAAAATGACGTGGCTGACATTTTGTTTTTATCTATTACGTTTGAAACAAAACAGTGAGGCTCAACGTTCTGAGTGTGACGTCATGGATGATGTCACTTGAATTCTTTTTTTTTTTAATCTTGCAGTTGTCCTTTGATGTTGAAAGATCAAAGCTCTTAGAAGTTCAAAGGACTCTGGTTCTTAAGAACAGTAGGCCTGCTTGAGAGTTGAAGAGGAACAGTGGATAGACCGCCGTTTGAACTGACAGCAACATTCTTACTATATTGATGCCAATTTGTGACCAAACTTTAGAAATGTATTCACCACGATCTCTGGAGAGGAATTTTCCAATAAACAGCATTCTGTGTGGTCGTTCAGACACATACCAGATAAAGCGTTATCTGGGGACTGGGTGCTCTGGAATAGTGACGCAGTGCATAAAAGTAGGCACTCGGGAGAAGGTTGCAGTGAAGATCTTTGCGGACGACGTCGGCTCTTTGGCTGTGCAGGAGGTGGAAATACTGGAAATCCTGAGAGAGCTCGACCCAAACCAAAAATACTGCCCCAGGTTAACTGACAGTTTTGTGCATGAGGAAAATGCTTGTCTGGTCTTTGAACTGTTAGACAAAGATCTTTTTACCCTTGTATCATGTCACGAAGATCCAGGGCCTCTGACTTTGCCTGCGATTAGATATATCGCACAGCAGATGCTGGTGACATTGAACATGCTCAAGAGTGCACAAATAATGCATACTGACATCAAGCCAGACAATATCATGGTAGTGGACCATGAAACACAGCCCTACAAAGTGAAACTGATTGATTTCGGTTTAGCGATGAGGAGCTCCGAATTCATCCAAGGCACTGAAATGCAGGCTATTGGTTACAGGGCCCCAGAGGTCTATTTGGGCCTGACAGTGAACGAGGCAGCCGATATGTGGTCTCTGGGGTGCATTTTGGTGTACCTGTACTTGGGTGAACATCTGTTTTCAATCTTGTCTCAATATGACGCCATGAGACAAATTGTGCAGATACAGGGTATGCCTGAAGATAGCATGCTGAACAATGGGCTTTATACCAGCTGCTATTTTAGAAAAACTGGCCCTAATGGTCCATGGGTCCTGAAAAAAAAGGAAGACTCTGTCGATATAAAGACCCTAGATGACCTGCATGACATAGCCTGTCAGAACATAACAGATTCCATTGAGTATGGGGACACGCTTGCCTTTTTAAACCTCATAAAATGTATGCTGCAAGTCAGTCCAGAAAAAAGAATAACACCAAGTGAGGCTTTGCAGCATACTTTTATCACAATGGAGCACTTTCCTAGCGATGCTAATGACAGCGAGTATGTTCAGAATTCTCATGCGCACTTTAAATTATGCCAGCTGAAGCAGTCATCTGCCAAAGGAAGAGAGGAGTCCACTACAAAATCAGACAAAGTTAGCAGCAGCAGTAATGAGAGAAAAACAGAAGATAGTACGTCTGCAACGCTAACAGTTGACTGGCCAACAGCTAGCTGCCCCAGCTACAACTTGCTACCGGGCTCCATGGGTCCTGAGGAGAACTCTGCTGCTGAGGAAATCGAGGGCATTAAAAAGTCAATGGCAGAAACAATGTTTGCTTTAAAGCTACAGAGGAGCATCTTGTACCTGGCAGAAGAGATAAAAGCGCTGCAGATCCAAAATGAGGAGAAGGACAAACGGATTGCTGACCTGGAGAGGCGAACGGCCAACCTGGAGCAGTGCTGTAGAATGAACGGCGTCACCGTCAGCGGGCTCCAGGTAAATCAACCCAGGTCCTACGCTCGGGCAGCGGTCACTGGGAACATGGGGGAGTCCAGGGAGCTGGATGTGAGCTCAATGGAGCTGCAAGCAGCTGCTTTCCAGCAGTCCAAGGGAACTGACCTGGACTGTGATAACATCGAGGCTTGCCACCCGCTACCCAGGAGCAACTCCAGCGACAAGCCGACTGTCAAAACAAGGTTTTCTGACATCAAACCTCAGACTACACTGATACAACAAGGGAAAAAGCTAAAGATTTTCATTAACAAGCATCTGACAGAAGAAAATACTTTGGACATAGACAACACCAGTGATGACACAGAATCTGGTACTCCAAACGGAGTTAGCAGCAGCAGCAGTGATGACAACAAAACAGAATATTTTAGCACCAGTGGTGATGACCTCAAAGCAGAATATAATACTCCAGATGGAATTAGTAGCAGCCGTGATGAAAGAAAAAGAGAACTTAATACTCCGGATGAAATAAGCAGCAGCGATGATAAAATAAAAAAAGAACTTAATACTTCAGACAGAGTCAGCAGCAGCGGTAATAAAATAAAAAGAGAACTTAATACTCCGGACAGAGTCAGCAGCCGTGATAAAATCAAAAAAGAACTTAATACTCCGGACAGAGTCAACAGCTGTGATAAAATCAAAAAAGAACTTAATACTTCAGACAGAGTCAGCAGCCGTGATAAAATCAAAAAAGAACTTAATACTCCGGGCAGAGTCAGCAGCCGTGATGAAATCAAAAAAGAACTTAATACTCCGGACAGAGTCAGCAGCCGTGATGAAATCAAAAAAGAACTTAATACTCTGGACAGAGTCAGCAGCCGTGATGAAATCAAAAAAGAACTTAATACTCCGGACAGAGTCAGCAACTGTGATAAAATCAAAAAAGAACTTAATACTCCGGACAAAGTCAGCAACTGTGATAAAATCAAAAAAGAACTTAATACTTCAGACAGAGTCAGCAGCAGCGGTAATAAAACAAAAAGAGAACTTAATACTCCGGACAGAGTCAGCAGTAGCGGTGATGACAGCAAAGCAGAACTTATTGAAGTCAAAACCCGTAAAAAGTGGCTCATAAGGATTGGTCGACTCTTCTCCAGATTGTTTAAGAGACTATGTTGCCTCAGTGTAGATGTTGTTGAGTGAGAATATAACATCGACAGCATGGTAGAGCAGTGGTTAGCACTGTTACTGCACAGCAAGAAGGTTCTGGGTTCAAACATGCCTTACGATGTAGCTGACATGTTTTCTTTGTGCTTGCGTGGGTTTCCCCA
Source organism: Naso thynnoides (assembly GCA_029783665.1). Classification (NCBI taxonomy): domain Eukaryota; kingdom Metazoa; phylum Chordata; class Actinopteri; order Acanthuriformes; family Acanthuridae; genus Naso; species Naso thynnoides. The sequence continues at coordinate 19,693,943 of JAQLOL010000026.1, forward strand.
TAGTCCAAGTACACTCTAAATTACTAATTGACTAGTTACTGGCAACTCTAAATTTGCCTTAAGTGTTAATGTGTATTACTTTAAAATAATAAAACAATATAAAACTTAAAAAAACAAAAACTCTTAAGTATTGTCTCATTGATGCTGAAATTCATTATTTCTGGCTACTGGTTCATTAGTAGGACTGAGTGTTACAATCCTTGAAAACTCAGACCTACACTTCTAGACTAGTGGTTGTTTTTTTGATTAATAAACACAAAAGTCCTATGAAATATGTATTTTAATCCAATTGTTGAGTTACCTCTGGTCTAACCATCTACAGCTTAGTTTGCCTTACTGCCATGAAAATATGTTAAAGGAAAAATCCACCACTTTTTCATGTGGATGTCCAATTAATGTTGATGGTAATTGTAGTCATTTGAAGCATTTAATTCCTTAGTTTATGCTGTATTAACAGAGAAAGCTGAGTTTTCTGAGTTGTCCTGCTTACATAGTCATTCTCTTTTTTTTTTTTTAATTAAAGATATTTTTGGGGGCTTTTTGGGCCTTTTTTTACAGGACAGCTGAAGAGTGGACAGGAAACAGGGGAGAGAGAGAGGGGGAATGACATGCAGCAAAGGGCCACAGGTGGAATCGAACCTGTGTCCGCTGCAGTGTGGACACACCCTCTGCACATGGGGCGCCCGCTCCACTGACCGAGCCACTGGGTGCCACAATAAGTGAAGTGTTTAAGCCTGATTTTTGTTTCTGTGTTGCCTGCACGGCGTAACCTACACACATGGCCCACACCGTTTTGAGCCCTGTAAAGCCGGTCGATCCTTACTGTTACATTTCAGTGTGTCTGATGTTTGGAATAAAGTTTGTTAAAATGTCAGATATCCTGCCATCATTACATCTTCGTGATAAGTACTTGATCAGAAGATATATCAGAATTTTTTTTGCTCCCTAATGTCAGTCTTGGCATCACCCCCAAAAATCCCACATCAGTTGGGCACTATTTAGTTAAAACAAATTTTTCCATGTAAAAACGCTGGGCTGGAAGCACATTTACTTTTCCTTCCACATTTACAGACTCTGGATCTGTCAGTCACAGGCCTGCGTCTCCGCTCACCACTGCTGCTTGCAGCAGGCTGACCGGCAGCGGAGCAGCCAGAGGAAACATGGAGACATTCATCCATCGTCTGTGGTGCTCCAGAGTCAGAGACGAGCCAACATATCAAAATGGTAAGTGAAGTTAGCATCTTGTGTGTGTGTGTGTGTTTTTTTTTTTTTTACATCAGCTCATAAATAGCATATAGGCTGACAGTGTTTGTGGTTATGAACATGTATTTGCTGTTACAGTGATTGTTGATGGAATGAAGCCCAGTTTGCATCCTAAATCTGCACATTTTAGCATGTTAGCTGTCAAAACCTTCACCATGCCAATGCAGTTTCTGTCTCTTTGCACCAGTGACTTTGTAAAGATGGACGACGCATTTCCACTTCCTCCTACTGTACACACATGAAGCCAGAACAGTAAATTCCTGATCTTATTATACTCGACTCGTTGATCCGGGATAAAGGACAGATTTGTACTGAAAAAAAAAAATCAATTATTTGAGGTTTTAAGCTTTTCATTAACGAGCCTGTTAATCAATTATTTGATTGACAGAAAATTAATGAACAAAAAATTTGAAATGTATTTCACTCTCTGGCGTCAGCTCCTCATATGGTTTCTTTTCTCTATTTTTACTATTTTAAAATGAATTCTTTCAGGGGTTCAGACTGTTCATTTCTATTGGTTCTAATCTGATTGTGCCTGACTCATTGATCCAAAGTAAAAGAAAGGTTTGTGTTATAACGAGTTTACACTAAATACATGAATCACTGTACAAAGATTCAATTAACCTGTCCCTACACTCCATATATGTTTAAGCAAATCATACTCGTGTTTGTTTTTTTAATTTGTGGTCTACAGTCTTTCTGTGACAAGTGCAGGGTAAACCTCGGAGTATCTGTGTAAACATTCCTGTACACGGCTCGCTCACCCATCGCGGTGGGTGACGATGTGTTTGTGTGTGCAGGTCTGTTAACTGTAGTTGTGATTTAAGGAATGCGAGCTTTCCAAAAAGCAGTGTGCCAACGCTCCCCGCTGCGCTGCCCCTTTGAAGGTTCACTGGATTTCCCTCTGGTGTCCCATGACTCTTCAACCAGCCGCACAAACAAACCGCAAGCAACATGAGACAAGCATTTGTTTTTGTTCTCTTCCTTTACAACGCTTGAGCCGTCCCATTACAATTAAACAAAGACCACAGTGTTACAAAATCTGTAATACAATTCTCGCACTTAGCAGATGAAAATGGACTATCTGAAATGTGGAGCGAGGCTATTTTTCCTTCAAGGCAGCTTAATAGCTAAAAAGTGTTTTCACAAATCCCAAAAGCAATTAAGTTTAGGCAGAAATTACTCATATGAACCCAAAACCAATTTCAGCCTGCATATTAGAGTTCTTTTTTGTAAAGACGTAAAGTGGTCCCACTATTACTTACTGTTTGAAACTCTTTCATTTTGAGAGCACCTTGCTTAAAGCAACAATGACCCTTAAGTCCAGAGTATTTTAAATAACCCCGAGTCAGAGTTTTGTAACTTGTCGACTCTGCTGTGCTGAAGGACAAGAGGAAAGATGAAGAGATGCAGCCGTTTGTTTGCTCTGTGAAACAGAGAAGTTGTGCTCGATATCGATGTGCAAACCTTTCTCTGAGAAAAAGAGAGAGACTGGAATCAGCCCAGGATTTCAAACAGCCCGCAGCAACCTCAGCAGCTCTCACTCAAACACCCCCCACACACACACACACACACCCCCAAAAAAATTACCTCCCATCACATTAAAGAGAAACATCTGTCACTTCAGGGGCCTTCATCCCATGTCACACTAAACAGGTTTATGTTAACAAAATGCTAAGTGTCTCCTGAGGAGCCGCAGCAGAATTACGGTGTTGGGTTTGGGATTTGTCGCTTGGATCCCCCACCGCAGAGGTTTAGGCCTTAATCACATTTCCAGCTTGTGCTCAGATCCAACTTTCTGTCCTGGTGGATTTTTGCACCTCTGAGCTCAATCATGAAAACTTTTCGGAACAGTTCGGTTTCAGACAACAGGCGCCTTCAGAGGCACTTCCATCTGGAGAAGAGAAGACATTCCCTGCATCATAGTGGAGACATGAGCACCTGATGCAGAGATTCATCCGGGCCGGCTGCTCTGTGGAGCTTTTTTATATATGTACGAAGTCACCTGTGACAATCTGGATAGTCATGGAACGTCGGTGCTTGTGTTGTTTGCTGTGAAAATGGCCAAATTAAAGATGTTTCATCTGCTTATTACATGAACAGACGTTAGATGTAATAAGAAGGTGGTGCTGAATAATATGCTTATTGTTTTTTTTCCAGCCGAGACGTGGCTTAGTAATTAGATGATGTCCTGAGGTGATATTGATGACTGACAATATTTTTCTTCAATAAAAGAGGCCCTGCCTGTGGCACAAGGCTTAGAATGTGCAATGAAGTCAGATTATTATTTATCTATAATATTTGATCACAAACCGCAGTGGAAACACTAAAGGTCAGCCTTTGCATACCAAATGCTGTTTTTATATGGAGAAAGGTGCTTCCTTATAAACTGACAAATGTGAATATTTGAGAATAAAACACATGTGAAGAAAATACCCAGTGGCTCGTTTCACCCTGAAAGCATAATGAAGGGGCCTTGTGAGAGCTCCATATGTGTAATCAATGGAAATTGTGAGGAACTCAAATAACTACACAAAGCATTAGGCAGGGGCTTCCTCTCCCCCTCATGCTGGTCAAAGCGTGTCCTGAGGGTATATGCTGATGAGGGAGGGGGGAGGCTCACTTCACACACAGGCCATTTCATTAAGGACAGAGCTGCAAAATTTACAGATGAAGGATCATTTTCTTTTGAATCCAAATATGGGGAGCATTAATCTTGAAAGGGTCGGTCCACAGAGGCTCCTGCTACCTGCAGGCATTTTCATCAGAGACTGATTGGAGACCAGAACTCTCATGGGGGCCACAAAACAGGGCAAATGCACCGATCAATATGTAAGAGCCAAAGAGATACCGACGCTTCGACGAGAGCTTCAATTATCAGGCAAGTAACTGGTTAGTAAATGAACTCATTCTAATTAACTTACAGAGTGTGGTCTAGACTGGCACTGTATGAAAAGCGTCTTGAGACGACTTTGATGTGATTTTCTGCTTTATTGTGACTTGACTTGAATTAAAAAAAATTAATTGTCCATTAATTATTATAATGGCAAGGAAGGAAAATGACAAAACACTTAAAAGTTTCTTCTCCTCAAATATGAGAATTTTATTTATTCATTTAGTTGGTTATAGTTAGTTATTTAGTTTTTTTTTTATTATTTATTTATTGTTTTGTTCTATATGATAGCAAACTGAAGATTTTTTGGCAAAATATGACTGGTAGTCAATGTAAAAAGACAAATTACTTTTTGATCCCTTTTAAATTGTTCTGCCAATCTCAAATATGATGTTTGTCAATTTAAAAGATCATCTTTCAAGTCCAGAAATTTGCCGTCTATCATACAACTGCTGAAGTATCAGACTTTGAAAATCTGTATTTAGAAAGACGACACACCTGATCGTCGCATAAGTGAGGTCTTAACAACGATCTCTGAAAGCTGCAGCATGATTTTTTGCCTCTTTTAATCCATTTTCCCTCGTTGTGAAGGAACCAAAGTAACTGAGCTAAACTTACAGCCATGTTAGCGCTGGAGACGGATATGATGCAAGATGAGAGACATAGTTCACTGAGCGGTCTCACAACTATTTTCACCACAAACTGCCATTTTATTAATTTGTAAAATTATCTTTTAAACTGACAAACATCATAATTGAGAATGAGGTCACAATTTAAACAGAATCCAAAAATAATTTGTCTCTATCCATTGACTATGGTACAAAATATCTACAAAATAAGGTCCCATGGGGTTCACTGGAAGAGGTGGGACTTAGCCACTCAATAGGTGAATTATCAGACTACGCCACACTAATGTCTCGCGATTTTGACTGTGCGTGATGGTTGCGGAAAAGCCGTTTGTGGTAAGTATGTCGTGTTCCTCCTCGCTCTCTTGTCTCCAGTGACCTTTCGGGGGGGATGTTGGGATCCACAGATGAAGACGTTCATTTTTGGGATTTCAACAGGACTGTTTTTGAATAAACATGTTTCTCATCTGCCACAAAGGAGGCTATGAACTGAGCTCATCCCCCACAGTCCTCCAGATCTTTACACCTAGGTGTGAAGACATGCCAGAGACCCAGCTGTGAGCTACCATCGGTCAGTAGGACAAACACCTCTGACCAGGCAACAAAACCCAGCTCCTTCCTTTGTTATCTCTCATCTCCAGGGACCTGTCAAGAGGTCCTCCCTCTATTGTCTCCAGCAACCTCTCAGGAGGTCCTCTCTCTCCCTCTTGTCTCCTCTGAGACTCAGGGACCTCTCCTGAGGTC
>JAQLOL010000026.1:19718261-19731366 GCA_029783665.1 Naso thynnoides
CTAAGGACAGAGGATGTCACATCTGTGCAGTTTGTGAAGCCCCCTGAGACAAATTGTAATTTGTGATTTTGGGCTATACCAAAATAAATTTGATTTATTAACTGATACATGTGGCATTAAGAGATCTCCATACATGACAGAATGCAAATCTATAGAAAACACATTATTTTAAAATAGTATTTTTACTGCTTCTGCTATTTTTAATGGCATTTGCAAAGTTGCTCTTTACTTTGACCTATCTATTTGTACTTGTTCAACATTACGTATTTTGTGGAACACTTTGTGAGTTTCTTCTAAAAAGAGAGAGTTAATTTTTAAGTCTCTTCAGGAACCCAAATTGGAAAAAAAGTTATATTAAATACAAATTTTGTTATTGTAGTAAATGGACAGATCGGTCACTGGTGTGTAAGATGGATTAGCTCCTCATGCCGTCCACCTCTGATGCGGTGGAGCTTCCTCCCTGATGACATATGGCTTAAATATCAGTGTATTTCTTGTCTTCCACTGATGTCAACACTGCTCAGAGGATCTTTCTTCCATTTAGACCTTCAAAAGCCAAAATCAGTCCTGTCAGGATCTGTAGCTTTGAGCGGACTCACGTCCCGGTTGGACCAACCTGACACTGAGGGCATGCTTGGTGCAGCTCTGGTCTAACGCGGCAGAGCTCAGGGTGAGGAAGGCTGAGTGCGGGAATGCCGCTGAGTCTCCGCGCATTCTCCTCTGCGGTCTCCAGAGCACGTAAGCAAAATTCACAGGCTGGAGAAGGACACAGAAGAACAGAGACGCTTCAGATCTTCATGGTTTGAAATAATGAACATTAATTCCGGATCAAATTTCTCCTAAAGCCTATCCTACATGTGTCAACTCCATGTTCTGATAAAAAAAACATACATGCCGGGAAGTCCAAAACATAGCTACATGTTTATCTCAAATGTCAAATCTGAAAGTAAATGAGACATTTGGATGTGTCCCACCTTTATATTTATACAAAGCATTCCACAGGAACTGGGCAGAGACCACGGGCCGCTCAAAGAAAATGGCATCTCCCTTCTTGATGCTCCTTTTGGCGAAAAGACCTTTGCCCTGAAACATACGGAGTTACACACCGTTACTGTCGTACACAACGGCCTCAGCTTCTTTTAAACACACCTACAGCAGAATCCTTCGAAATGAGTCAACAAAAACAAGCGAATTTGTTTTTGTGCGTCTCATCCCTTCTTTATTCCTTGTGGTGTCACAGCAGAAGTCACAGAGAGAATTAGTCTCTATATTTGAGACTATTATCCTATAAAGTGATGTGCTTATTTGATATGCTTTACCCTCATCCTGCAGGATTTAAACCTCAGAATCCCAGGGACACTTTTTTTTTTCTAAACTTTGCCATAAACACACAACCTGTCACAGCCAGAGACTTTAAAAACTGTTTCAATCATCAGATTTTAAAGTTTCCGATGGTCATTGAATGTCTCAGTAAAAATCTGCCAAAAACAAACTGTTGCCTTTTTTTACATTCTGTAAAAAAAAACTAATTAATTAAAAATATACATATATATATATTATTGTGCCCTCATGAAGCTATGAATGATTCAGACAGGCCCTCCCCTCGCCTCTCTGTAATTCATGAGTGCAGTGAACCCTGAGCGCTGCCTGGCAGGATGCCTTACAGCCTAATTACAAATTAGTCCTGCATGAATGCAGAACCACCAAATTACTTTTTCCTATGTTCCTCAGACTTGAAGGCACCTAACATATTCTGTATATACCAATTCCTTTTTGCCCCCAGTCTTTGTAAATAAAAAAAACCAGGAGAAATTCACTGTTAGTTTTTTCTTTTTTTAGGATTCAGAGCACCAGAGGTTGGTTCTAGTGCACAGGAGACAGTGTTGAGTCAGCTCTCTCTCTCCTGCCATGGTTGATGTGAATCCACACAGGAGCAGGACTGATTACTGCAGTGAGGGTTTGGCATGCTGAGGGAGAAGCCTGTAATGAACACATGATGTGAGCAAAGCTGCAGCAGCCTGCGCAGTGTGAGTACACTGAGATGGTTTAGCTTCATCTCCTCTGGGTGCTGTGCCTTCAGCTCTCTGAACTCACTTCATATGTAGAATTAAACCTACAAACCAGCGGATTTGTGACTGACGGAGCCTGTCCGAAAACGTTCAGGTTGCCCGGCAGTCCACTTCATTCAGGACTTTCTGTGGAGGAGTTTCCTGTGTGACCCACACTGACAGCCGCTTCACAGCCGCAGCGCAGATTTCGGCCAAACATCCGTTTAAATCGGACAAACTCTGAGATTATTTACCTTGACACTGTCGATGAATCGGACCTCAACGCAGCCGGCAACTTTGTCGGGCTCCACGCAGAAGGAAAACATGTCATCCAGGGGGGCCGCCATGTTTCTGACGACCTTTCCCCTTTCAACCCTGAACCTGAAGTTTTATCTCCGGCTACAGCCTGCAGCGACACCAAACGGCGGACGTGTGAACTGCAGGCGTTTCTGAGGCGCGTTATCAAAAACTGTGCTATTGTAGATGAAAAAAAAGGGGAAAATAATCACAAGTAAAACAGCTTTGTGAGCCGAAATATAACTGTGGTAAATATGAGGTCAAATTCTGAAATAAATTTACAGTTTTTACCTTCCAAACTTTGATCACTGCTACTTTAGAAAATAGTGAAAATGGTTGTTATAACTTTCTGAACATCCAAGCGCACAGCTACTTTTGAAAACTATTAGACTTGTCAAAATAATCGCAGGTTAATCTTCAAACGTTCAGCCAAATGTCTTTTTAATTGGCAAACTGTTTCAGCCCTGAAAAGAACAAGGTATGATAAAGTACAGGATTTACAGGAAAAGATCAAATACTAGGGGAAAAAACCTGCAAATAAACACTTTCTAACACATTTAAACCAGTGATATGACATAAATTATTGCCCATTTAAAAGGCAAATAAAACTAATGAGCAGTAAAATGGTGCAAACAGAAAACCTCAGTGCAGATGAAAACACAAAGTGTGCAGCTTTCATACAATGAGGAGGGAAATAAATGCTTCACAGCAGTAACTGGAGAAAAAAGTATTTATTATTTAGTTTTTAGAACATACAGATAAACGTTTTACATTGTTTGACTATCAAACGTTTAATAACTTTGCTGTAGAAGTACTATACAAAGAATCAAAAATACTAGTTCATCATCAGTAGTATAATATATAGGTTATATTTTAAATGTTACAAAGAGCAGTCATTGAGAAACAGTAACAGACAAAACGTCCTTCCTACAAGCGAGGAAAAAAAGTTTGTTCACAATTTGGCAAATGTAGGAAAAAATGACAAGACAGTAGAACTCTGCATTTTGTTTCACATTATCAGGGTTAATTGTCATTTAGCAGACTGCATATGTGGTTCCCTTTAATAGGAGTTTCTCTCTGTAGACAGAATGTATCAGCACTACGGTTCGTTAGTGCAAAGTGTCCCGTGAGATTTATTATATTACTACTTAAAAGAGACTTGTATTATGATGCTTTTGAGTGTTTTCCACAGACAGTTTTACTTGGGAGGAAGTTTTACTTCGAAGCTCTTTTTTCCATCTTCATCACAATAAAACAACAGACTAGAGCCCAAAAAATAAAAAAATAAAAATACCAACTCTACACATCAACTGTTAGTTTATCACAGATCTTTCCATTATCAGCTTATTCTGACAAATAATAATTTTAATTTTTTATTTTATTTTTTATTCATTTATTTAAGATGGGGACAATGCATTTTAATGAACAGTGACATGTAATAGGTGAGCTAAGGAGGAATTAAGGTACAGAATGTCCCTTATATGAGATGCCTCACGTTTGCTCTTTGTCCAGCAGAGGGCACTGAGGAGCACGTTGTTGCTCCTGAAAAATCAGTAGTGGACACATCTGGGCCAAAAGTCTTAATTAATTAACCAGTTCAAAGGATCCTTGTCAGAAATGTTCATGTATTATGTGTTTGAATGTAAGGAACAAATGAGATCGAATTAGAACGGCGCGGCAGTTTGAGTGTAAGGACAATGACTCCAAACTAGCAGGTCACAAGACTTTTCAGAGGTGCGGTGGTGAAATAATGAACAGCATTAAAAGGTAAAACACGTTAAATGCATCAAATCATGTTGTTGTTTTGGGGATTTGAACTGGTCACAGACCGTTCATATGCACACAGGTGATCAAGAGTCACAAGAAGCCTTTTACTTACCCTGGAGTTTCTGAGGAGGACAAAAAAAAGAATATATTTATACTGAATATTGGAAATTTAGGCGATCGGGTGGCTGAAAACAAAAACTCCAAATAACTGCCGTGGTAATCAGCAGCGGTGGCCAATAAAAAGATATCAGGCTGAATTGAGATGTGACACTTAATACTGTCTCAGATGTTGGCTATCATTAGATCATAATATGGAATAAATGATGTTTTTTTCCTGATTTTTAAGGCTGCATTACAGTAAAGTGATGTCATTTTCTCAACTTATCAGACAGTTTTACTTGTTTTAATACTCCTCTTTACCTACTTACTCATTATATTTACATTACTAATAATTATTGATCAAAAACGGAATTGTGTTAATATTTGGAATGGTGGTAATAGTAAATGTTGTGTTTACAGACCTGAAGTTATTGTAGTTCTAAACTATTAATAAAACTTTGTCACTAGGTCAACTAGCAGAAAAATAGCAAGTATACTTGAGTAGGCACAGTAAAATCCATCTGTGTTACACACTCTATTATATATATTAAAATCATTTTAGAAATGGTAAAAATCAGATTTCATGGTTAAATATATCATAATTTACATACAGCGCTTCTTCACCAGCAAGAGCAGACAAATCTGGGGTGTTATTCAAACCCAAGACCGTAACAATGGAAACACAAACCCGGGGTCAGTACCCAAAGCTCTACAGGCTCTGCGGTGATGCAGCAACCCTGCGGTATGTTCTTCATCTCCATCCTCGCCCCGTTCCTCTCTGCTCCTCTCCCACACCGCTGCCATCCATCATAAGCCCTTGTTGTAGGTCACCACCTTGCAATCTGTTGCCATGGTGATCTCTGGCTCGAGGTGAGACACTTCAATCTGCAAAAAAAAAAAAAAAAAAAAAAAATGATTTAAAGAATGACAGTAAATTTTTTACCCCTACATTCACTCTTGGTGTCTCCTTAAGCCTTGAAAATGACTCCGACTTTTTAATTAGACAGAGGAAGAGACATCTGGAAAAAGAGGTGAATAGATGTGCACGCATCTCAAGTGGTGTATAAGTAACATGAATTTATTCCCAGCTGCTTCCTCAGCCATCTGGCCTCGACTGAGTGGTGGGAGCAGTTGAAGCGAGTCTTTACTGTACCTGAGACATCTGGGGGAACAGGCTGATGGCCACAGGCAGTGAGAGGCCGAACGTAACCAGGCACACGAAGCTGTGGATGGGCAGCAACAATCTGCGGTTGCTCTGCAGGAATCGCAGCCTACACAAGTCAAGATCGGGATAAAGGAAAACATGAGCCCGCTGTGTGGATCGATCTCGGATGACTACTGCACAGTTATTTTTGGATCTGGATCTAAAAAAACATGATGTGTGGATTTGGGGGAGCTTTTTTCAACAATTAGTGGGCGGGACATTTATCTGTCTGTGTGAAAGTTCCAGCTCGGGGTTTTAATAAGTCACACCGCAAGCATCCTCGTCTGTTTGACTTCATGATTAAAAAGAAAATCTATTTTTTGTTCAGTCGGTGTAAACACATTTGGCAATAGTCATCCATTTTTAGGTTTTGAACACTTTCTCTTGCTGTGTCCTCCCACAGAGTAAATGGGCCCACATGGTGAACACAACATATGTCAGCACTGGCTCATTAAACACACAAATAATGGCGAATATTTTCAGACCAGAATCAAACAGATAATAAAGCCTTAAAGACAGAGAGCAATAAAATAACAAAGAATGAAGCTAAAAGAGGCAGGTTAACCAAAATATTTTAGAAAATGTGGAGAATTGTTGGCTTATGTTGTAATTTGGAAGGTTTTTAGAGGGCAAATTACTTTGACATGTGTATTAAACAATCTTCAAAGAAAAAATTAAGATAAAATAAACACACTCAACCCTTAAGGATGCCAGTTGCTTAATGACATCTAATGTAGCAACTAGCTACTCTGGCAATCATCCTTTTACTAGCAAGACTAGTTTAGCTGCTGTTAGCTTTGGTCACATGTGATAAGTTTATTTATGTACAACAGAAATTAATAACTAAAGATATAAAATTTTGCATCATCAGAAATTTTTGTTGGTTTTTTTGTTTGTTTGTTTGTTGTTGTTTTTTTTGGGGGGGGGGGTAAATTACAGAAAACAGGAGGTAAAGTTAGCTTTAGCTAAGGCTAAGTTAGCTGTGTGTTAGCTCTGTCACAAGCTAGCTCTGGCCGTTAGCTTTGGCTGTGTGGGTTGGGGCTGCTGTATTTTATTTTTAAAGATGCATTTTGCCTTTAGCCAGAAAGGTTAAGAGCCACTGACGTGGGCATTGTTTTAATGTCTACTCAATGCAGCACATTAAACTGACATTTTTTCTGTTTTAAAGTAGGTGTTGGAGCTATTTGTTTATTGTATTAAGTGTTGTTTAGTTTAGTGTTTAGATTTGATTATTCTAAATCAGTTTATTTTGATTTCATTGTGATTAAATTTCTGTTAGTATTCTGTTAGTTTATTATTTCTTTAGGTGTTTTGTTGTTTATTATTTGTTTCGTTTCATTTGGGCACGGTAGGGAGGCACCTGAGGTTATATAGGTAGGCGCATGGTAGGGACCAGCATGCACCTGGGTGGGCTAATGGTTTTTTACCAGAGCGGGAAAGGCACAGGAATTTTTCTTTGTTCTGTGTTTGCTTCTTTCTGGTCAAATAAACCAGGTTTTCTGTTGAAACTGAACATTCGTTTGGACCTCATTTTTTCCCATCCGTGTACTCCACAACCCATGGTGCAGAAGTGGCCCTTTGATTTTTTATAATTTAAAGTTTGATTTGAAACTTTGCGTTGGTTTTGCTTGACAAACGGCTACTACACATCACATACACACTGTCTCATCATCATCATTAGGTTAAGGTTCAAAGTACCTGTAATGAGTCCCAGAGCTACTCAGCGGTCACCGTCTTACTGATCCACTCCACTTTAAGGTGATACAGATTCATCCTTTACTAACGAGTTGTGTTCAGACACTCTCTTACTTCAGAATCTGATCAATTTTGAAAAGATTCAAAATTTTAATCTGACAAAGAAACTCTGTAATAAGGTCCAGTGCTATTTAAAAGCTGAACTGTAATGATGAGCACTGCAGGTGCAGCTGCTGTTGCATTCAGAGTTTTAATAAAGGATTTTTTTATATATTGTTGTATGTTTTTGTCATTTCATTCTGTTTTATCTTGTGAAGCACTTTGGGCTGCATTTTCCTATGTATGAAAAGTGCTATATAAATAAAGTTTGATTTGATATATTGAACTATTTGTCCTTTACAGTGTGGATGGAAGCTTTAACTCTTTTATCACAGGAAACATGCAATTCTCCTCATTTTAAGGCATGTGCAATCAATCGTAGAGCAGGTGTAATTTCCTGAACTTATTTTATCACAGGGCAATGACATTTTTTCCACATCAGGGCATGTAATTCTTTTATTTCATTCTTAAACCACAAGGAGGTGCTATTCCCTAATTATAGGGCACGTGCAATCTCCTCTGAATTGAAGCGGTAGACATTTTACTTGAATTTGAGGTGGAAGTTTGTCTTGTTGTTACTGTCATGCTCTGAAATGTTTGGCCATTTGTTGTCATGTGCTGTATTTTTATGTACCCATGTTTATTTATTTATTTATTTTTTTAAAGATTCTCTAAAGTTAGGGATCAGTTTGACCAGAGAACAGAACGTGTGAAAATGTGGGTTGAACGTCATCACTCTGGTTTCGCTGCATTCATTCTGATCATAAAAACGAAAACACTCTCCATCCTCCATCTCACACTCAGTGTAACCACAGCATTGAGACAAATATTTTCCATTAAGTCTTTTATTTTTGGTGGCAACATCATGCAAAAGCTCTGGTAAGAAATGAAAAGAAAGCTTGGAATGGTCTGCAGGAAAACAAAAACAGAGGCATGTCTCGAGAAGTAGGAGGACCGTGAGGAACAGCCTTCGCAGAATCGTGTTCAGAGATTTAATCCTGCAGCCGGACGACTCCACGGACTGCGTTTATTACAAACCAGGAAGAAGGTAAAAAAATAAATACAAAAAGGAAAATTCGACTGCTCTTTCTGTTGTGATAAGTCACAAACTGATGAATTCACTCATCTCAACATTTAAAAGGCGCCATTCGAGATGAATGGGCATCCAATGATGTTCTCTAACAGGTAGTATATATTGTCCCCATTGGTGATGAATGTCTTAAAATGAAGAAAGTCATTTACAGTGAGAAGAGTTCATTGGTGTCCTTCACTTTCTGTATATGTGTCGTTGATGAGCACGGTGCTCAATATGAAGTAAAATAACAGAGAAGCAACTCATATCCACGGCGCCCGGGAGGTGACATCATGTGTTTGTTTTTGTGTTTTCTATTTTGCGCCCACATGTACTTTCTATAAATTCAACGTGCGTTTTAAAAATTTCAAGCACGTTTTATTCTTTCGCCCATTTTATTTAAAACTGGCACACGATTTGTGAAACGCATGTGCGTTTTATAAATTACAAGCGTGTTTTAGTTGTACTTTGCGTGCCCATTTTATTCAAACACGTGTGATTTATAAAATGTGTGTGGGAAACAGGAGATACGGCTGCATTTTTAAAAAAAATGACCAAGTCCATGTCACCTCCTGGGCTCCGTACGTATCTCATCTCACATCTCAATTCTGAGACAATTCAACAAAACTCGTGACTTACATGTGGTTTCCACTGTTTGGAAAGAGAATGTTAAATGACGGCGAACATACTGAACGTTCGTTCTACCAGGGGCTTGGGAAACTGAAACAGTCTTTACACATGGGAATGCTTAGCGGTCAAAAACAGAGGGGCAAGACCAGAATTATTTGACCACCAAATTTATGAGGATTCAAAAAATTCCTTCCCAAATTGATTCAGGAAAAACGTTGCACATTTATTTTGATTGCAAATACTATTACAAACGCTTGAGTCATCAATATCCCACCACAGAAGTCCGCTCAATATCATACAATGCCAAATCGAAGGCAATTTTACATCCTCAGCTCTTATTCACCAATGCGTCAAATCTTCAGAGTACACATTTTTTCTGTAGAAAACTTTTCTTCGCTTTTTTTTTTTCTTCCTTTATACAGAGTAATAAAAAAAGTTAAGGCAAGATGCATCAAACAGAAATCCGAAGGCTGTGGAGCAGCCTCTCTCTGCAGGGGTCTGATTCCACTGATTCTGGATCAGAAGAAAGCCGGCAGCTCCCACTCGCTCTCTGTCTCAGGCATCTTGCACTGACGGGAGGGGAAGAGGAGGAGGCGGTGGTGGAGGGTGGCGCAGGTTGTCAGAGGTGTCCGCAGCCACTCCTCCTCCCCTCCGGTCCTCCTCTGTGAGTCTGCCAAAACACTCCTCCTTGGCACTTAAGCTGGCAGACTCAGCTTCTTTCCTTTCAGTACTGAAACAAAACAGGACGGCCATATGTTTAACACCTACATCGCGCCTGTCCATACTGCTGCCACCAGTGTACACAAGAAAGTAAAGTGCAAAACAAATTTAATGTGAGAAATGAAAAGTCTATTCATTTTAAATAAAACATTTATTATTAAGGTTGCGTGACTTGCAGAGCATGTGCTAAGAACACATTTTGAAATCTGGTGGGGCCGTTTTAAAATACATTTGACTGTCAGTGTTTTCAATCGATGTTTGTCAGGTGACGCATCACTCACAAAAGCCACATTGCATTTTGGGTCAAAGCGCCATTTTGGGAGGTACAGCGATGTAAACAACTCAACCCTACTGGAAACTATCCCTTCACGAAACTCTAGAGCTGGACGTTAACAGATCGACAGTAAAACATGGCTGAGACTCCTTGAGAAGCAAATCCGCTGCAGCCGTTTGCGCCGGCTCGCACTTTATTTTATTTGTTGTCTCTCTCTTTAAGTCCAGTTTGAACTGAGACCAAACGGTTGCAGGGAAAGTTGCAGCAGAGCAAACTGGTCCGTCTCAGCTCGAGCTCGAGCTGACTGACGGTGTGGCTCACAGACACTCTGTTGTTGGCAGAGGCGAGTCAGAGCACGGTGAGCCAATCGGCTCGTACTGACGTCACCTGTCACTAAGAAGCGCAGTGTAGACCGTCCAATCAGGATAGAGAGTACAGAGAGCGTCTCTGATTTTTCATTTTTCCTTGAAACCCTCATCACGGTGGCAAAGAAGATCTCATGGTGAAAACAGGGCTTATTGGAGACCAATTTAATGTGGAATGGCTTCATTTTTGACCACTTTCACACTGTTCAATCAGGTTATAAATCATAATGACAAAGTTTAGTCGAAAAAGTTCAGTTACACTTCAACTGTATATTTAAAGATTAATTTATTTGCCGTTGTTTTCCATGCTCGCCCTCTCAGGATGCGGACATACAGAAAACACTTTAATGCAGACAAAATCATACACCGACACGATCGATCGTACGATATTTACCAAACCACTCATTCTGTGAGAGACAGCAGCTGCCGTCTGTTGTTTACCTCCGCTGTACAACCAAAATGGCGCTTAAGGGGCGTGTCAACAAAACAGACATGTGACTGACAAAGACCGATTTGAAGAAGTATCATCTGCCATAAAAACTGGTAGATGTTCAATTATAGCTAAATGTACAAAGTCGCATTGACTCTAAAGCATAATTATGTGACGCCTGACAAACAGAGAGTAAAAAAGAAAATTCCTTCACTGGGTTCTCTAAAATTAACGTGACGGAGCAGCACTCACCTTTTGTTACATACAAATAGAAGAAGTCACAGTAGAGGATGGTCTGCACCACCCCAGCGACAATGGCGATCATGTCAAAGAATCCCTCAAAGTAGAACCTCCATATCCAGTTGATAAGGTAGAGCGCTCTGTAGAGTCCCAGGAAGAACAGGTAGTGGGTGGTGATGGTCTCGGCCTCGCCAGTCTTGCTGATCATGAACAGCTGGGGGAGGATGGCCACCGACTCCAAGTAGATTGAGAACGTCCAGAGAATCTGGGCCACACACCGAGGAAGACAAGAGTGTTGGTGGAGATATAATGGGATGAAGATGTCTTGACACGGAAAAAGAAATCTGATGATGAATTCAAATACATTTGCATACTTGTCCGAGCAACATGTTATAATCTCCTGTGTGCAAAAATTCTGCTGTTGCAGGTCATTGGTGCACTTATGGTACGAGTAGGACGTGCAAAGCTTCTGTGCTGCATTAGGTTGGCAAGTAACGGTAATGGAGAAAAGCAGGAGAGCATATTCCTAAAAGCCCCAGTTGGGAAGAGTTTTCTCCATGTGTAAACATTATGTGTTCATATTTGTAAAGAATTCTGTTTTTAAAAGCAACTTGACCTGATACTTGATCAAAATGCTGTTGACTAACCGCAAACTTGGACAAAGGATTTGGCCTTCAGATGTGTCCAAGCAGCTCATCTCCGATAACGTCCTCACGAGCCCTTTTAGCCTTTACAAGACATTTTATTAGTCTTAGTTTCATGCTGCGGTGCTGCTCGAGCTCACTGCAATCTAATTACCGCCATTATCTGCCGGGCTGAGTCTCACCCCTGAGCCGGGTCCTGCTCCGAGGTCGTTGCCTGTTAAAAGGAGTTTTTTCCTTTCCACTGTTGCCAAGTGATGGTTCATGTGGGAAATGCTTTCAACTGTTGGGTTATCGGAAAACTATAGACTGTGGTCTAGACGTACTCTGTATGTGAAGTTGTGATTCAAGGCTATAATAAATACAGTCGACGTGAACTGACTTTTGATGGGGCACCACTGTGACTCCACTGAGCATCTAAAGTCTAATTTAAAACAATTTTTTTTTAATCTCACACGGGCCGAAGATGACAGCTGATCACAACTGAATGGACGGAGATCTTCTGAAAATGAAAACGTAGTTGCCTGATGTGAGTGGGAAGAAGTGCTGACGGGTTGATTGACAGTAACAAGAGTTGAGGATGAAGTCGGTTCGCTCTGTCGTGAAGTAAAGGGAGGCTTGTAAAATACGACTCCCTTAAGTGTTTGATGATTCTGCTCCAGATTTTCTGTAGTCTCGTAGTCATCATCAAAACACATCACCTACAAGATGAAGTTGCCCCGTCGGATGCCCCCCCTCCTGAATAGTCACCAACCCCCCACCCCCCAATCAATAAACCTGGGAGAAACACTAAATTAAGCTTTTTTTTCGTTATCTTTCCGCTGATGTTGGTTTGAAAGCAGTCGGACATACTTTGGACTCTACTAGCCTCAGTTTGACACAAGTTCCTGAATTTCTCCCATTAGTGGCCATTATAACTGATGCTTAAAACTCCTGGTCTCTCACTGTAGCGGCCATGTTTTCAAAGTTATCCACACATGGGTTATATCACCTTGTTCAGGAAGTCGTTGTGGTGCTATACATCCTGACGTTTCGTCAATGGGACTCACAGTTTGGCAGGAATCGCCATTTGTTCGAGATGTGCGCTCAGGGTGTATTTTCTGCCTGTAAGATTTTTTACACACTCATGTATGACTGGTCCAAATTTTCTGTAATCTTGTAGTCAATTATCAAAACATATCACCTATAAGATGAAGATGCCCCCCCCTCGCCGTGTCCCCACCGCTAACCAATGAACCTCAGACAAACACTGAATGAAGTTTGTTCTCAGGTTTTAAATGGGAGAGAAGAAGTAAACCAAAAAAAACTTAACTAAGATTTAAACTGTTTATTTATGTAACATACTGATGCCGTTATGTGTAAATACAAAAAAAACATTATTGATAAGATGTGGATTTTGTGTGCCCTGTATGCAACATTCATAGTTACTGCTACATACCTGTTTGTGTGATGAACTGCACTACTTGTGTTTGTTTTTAGAGATTTTAGAGATGTCTAATAGTGCTACAAGTTTTTTGGCCTGTG
>JAQLOL010000026.1:19737361-19757834 GCA_029783665.1 Naso thynnoides
CTTGTTACTGCACGCACAGTCCAAAGAATGGGATCTATCTTCTTGTCTGGAACTCAGGAGGGAGGAAAATAACAAAAGGAAGAAAAAAGTTGGCGTATCTGTCTAATGTTTTCTAAACACAAGCATCTCTGCATACGAACTTTGCTTTAATAGAATCTGTCACATCATGTCCGATGTGACACTTAACGGGTTGATATGAAGCTCAGACTGTGTATTAAAATCACTCTGTGCATACACCTGGCAGCATCACATAAACACTTGGACAAAAAACGTTTTACCTCAGATACAAACAGCGTGCTGGGGTCGATGATGTCTATGAAGTGTCTCAGACGGCCGAGGAATGAACTCTAGAAAAGATGGTATGACAGAGTCAAGTCTGCATTAACGTAGACACATAAGAAACGCAGACTGTCCTCCTGTCTGTCAACGGAAAACTTCCAGCTGCAGCGAAACAAATTGAAAACGGCTCAACTTCAGGAAAAACACAGCCCTACATCACACTGCAGCAGCCAATCACATACAGGAGCCATCTTCCAACAATCGACCACCACCCTTGGATTGAGGGAGGAGCACACAACTTGATGTCACACACTGGGTCCTGTATGTTAATTTCATGACACTCCCACCGCCAACAGACCATGCAGCGTTTCGCTGGATCACCTGATTTGGTCAGAATACCGCCTAAGTCTCTCTGCGCCGCACAATTAGCTGGCCTATGACCTCCGTAATGAACCGCCCTCTGCTGGACAAACTACATAGTTACGCCATTTTAAAGCAATAGCCAAACATCTGCAATATCGGGGAACATATGCGCCAATACCGATATATCGGTCGGCAAAGTTAATAAAATATTGATAAACAAATACTTTGAAATCAAGCAAGGAAGACTGGACTGTAAAATGCTCAGAGATAAAATATGAAAACAAAACAGTTTACCAGTTACCACAGAAACAGGAAATAGTTATTGTTCTCCAACTAAACAATGGAGCAAAATACAACAGAGAGTTAAAGTGTAACTGAGGTACTTTTAGTTAAATGTACTGACAATCTTCATTAAGTTTACATTAAAAAAGAAAACACATTCTTCCAAGTGACGCTTAGAGCTCCTGGTCAAGCGCCCTGTTTTCTCTTCCCTTCACTGTCTCCACCAGCATGCCAAGTGCTGAGTGTGTGTGCCAACAGTCTGAAAAGGCCCTGTAGCAGTTTATGCCAAGAGTCTCTTTGGCAAACCAGATGGGCGCAAACATGGCAGCTTCAATCAGATTCCCTCGGAGACATTTATCAGTTATGAAGGGCAGAAAAAAACAGAGCAAAGACAGTGGAACAAACCCTGCTGTATTTTAATTATCTGCTCCAAGCTGCTATTTGAAATGACAGGAAACAACACCGAGTCTCCCTGAAGACTGACTTTAGATAAATAAAAGCTTTCCGTGCTGCATCTTTGGATTTTCCTCAATCACACGTCTCCTCCTCTGACAGGCCGTATGTGCTGCAGTGCTGTTTTATAAGACTGGGGAGGAGACAGGATCCATGTGAGGAGCCGGCTTTAATTATGCATGAGCCTCAGCTCCCCAGAGAGTACACAACAAGGCTAGCAGAGATGGAGCGCAGCAGAAAGCACAGACACACCGAGCGCGATTCATGCTGATTCAAGCACTGACCTCATTTTAACGGCTTTGATGCAAGGAACTGAAAGTTTTACAGCACCTGAACCAACCCGACACCGACTTCAGGCGGCTGAAGGAAAAATGAGAAGGTTTATGGGACTCGGAAAAGATTTCTTACTTTAAAAAAAAAATCACTTACATTCAGTGCATCGGCAATAGGAGCCGGAAAACGAGGATTGATCACACTCTCGTTCTTTATGGTGACCTCAGAAAAGAATTTCTAATGGAGATCGCTAAAAATAGTCACGTGAGACAAAGAGTGTAAATGAAGTGTTATGTGGGCTTTTCGTGAACCCTGCAATATCCTGTGTTAATCAGTCTGTTAATGAGTGGGTTCTGGAGCAAACATGCAAAAGGCCACTCAGCCCTCCCACCTAAAGACCCCCAAACAGAGAGAGACACAAACCGATGACATTTCTTGTCTCCTTCGTCTCTTTATGGTCATTCGGTGTCTCTTCGTGATCAACTGGCGACTCCTTTTTGTTATGTTGTACCTCTTTACAGGCCCTTTGCACTTATTATATGTCTGTTTATGTTTCTTGTGCATGTCTTTGTAGGACCGATTATTGGCAAGGACATCATGATACAAAAATATCACAATACACTGCGATACAATACATCTATAATTCCTTACGAACATACTTAAAATGCGCCTATAGTGCTGTGTAATCATAGTTATAAGCAGGGTTTGGCTTAACTCTAACCATAACCACCTATAGCACATTATGAGTGTGTTCATAGTGAATTATAATGCATTATAGAAACAGGCTTCATAGAGAGTGTTACCACGATATTCCACATAGTTCACTAAAGCAGTTAAAACTGAGCTGAAATAAAAGTGGCTGTATATGATCTGGGTAGTCTTCATACATCACATCACATCATATTGATCAAATCATCGAACTGAGTCAAAACAATTCAATTTAAATTTCCTTTCCAATTTCTGTCAATGGTTTCGGCAGATTACTGAACACACTGACGTAGCTGCCATAGCATCAAAGTGAACTCTTGCACTTTAACTGCACACACTGGAAATGAAATCAGGAAAACAAAGTGCACGAGGGTTCTTTTGTGTCACTGACCTTCAGGGTTGGGTATTGGGATACGCATCATGATACACGGGTCACGTTACGATGCAGTATACTATGAAAATAAATACTGCGATATATTATTGGGGTTTTTTTGCACAGCTCTGTGTCTCTGGGGCCATTTATGTCTCTGCTCTTTGAGGATGTTTTGTGGTTGTTTTCAGTCTCTTGTAGTTGTTTGTATCTCTTTGTGGACATTTTGTAGTTCTTGTGGCTGTTTTGCTTCCATATTTTTGTTTGTTTCTTTGAGTCCCTTTGCAGTGATTTTGTATCTTTTGCTTAGCTTTGTTGTTGTTCTGCATCTCTATTTAGTTTAATAGATGTCTTGGTGAGAATTTTGCATGTTTGCCTCTTGTCATAGTTGTTGGCTCGAAATTTCACTCGAAACTTCTGTTTTGCCTTTTTGTGATTGTCGTACCTGCCGACATTTCCTTGTTAAACAGCACTCAGTCTTCATTTCTTTGCACACTTGCACTTTCACTAGACGTTGGATGATCTTTTGCGGGGCTTTTCTGTAGTTGTTGTTGTAAATGTTGTGGATTGTCTGTTAGTATTGCACACATGCTTTTTGTATGTTTGAAATAGGCTGCTGGCTGCAAATCAATTTCTCTGTGGGGACAACAGAGAAACCTTTGAGCCTTGAGCCTTTGTTTTTTCTTCTGTTCACTTATTTACCCATCTTGCATATTTGGACTTTAGTCTGTGATGTACCAGACAGTGAACGGTTTCCTTTCGGCTGTGACAAAAGAAGCCTCACAAGTGAATAAATAAATAAATAAATGACTTCATGGGTTCATGTGGTGTCCCAGTTAACGTGAAGGTCACATTATCTCTCAGGGTTGACCAATGCAAATTCATTTCTGCAGACAGAAAATTGATTAATGGGCTTCTGATAAGGACGGACAGCCCATTTATCTTGATGGCAGGTGGGGCAACAGTCCTTTTGCACAGAGCATTCTAGGAGAAAAACAAAACTTGAGGGGGTTAGAGTGGGATTCAGACTACAATAATGCAGCAGACAGAATAATGAGTAAATTTGGTGATAATTAGTCAGAAATCAGTGAGTCCAGCCCACAGCAGAAAGAAAACACACACACACAGCTTAGGGTTTCCTGATAAACTGACCAAACTGACGTCCAGGCTGCACACCGTCACTCTCATTGCATCGTTCACGGAGCAGCAAAGAGGCAAAGGCTGCGAAATGTGACCAACGCCGCCCGCGGACAATCCTCTCCGCACCGAAACTAGAACAAACTCAACACTCATCCCATCGCGCCCACAAGTTCAGCATTAGCCGAAAGTTGTCGCGGTTTCACAACAAAGACCCGGACCGCGCATCAAACGCAACTTTCACAGCAGCATCCGGAGCATCCGGAGCGGTGCGAGGCGGCGGCGGCGCGGCTGCAGGGCGGCTGCAGGGCGGCGCGGCGGAGCGGCTGCAGGGCGGCGGATGGGGCTGTTTTTCCCCCGAAAGCCTTCAAAACCCAAATTTGCTTCATGCACGTTGAACGGGAGACGGAGAGCGCTTACCTGATCGTACCGGGGTCTCCCGAGCTGGAAGGCAGGACACGCTGCAGATTCCGCCATGACACCGAACAGTTTATTTATTAATGAACTGAATCATGAACGTGTTTTCAACTAGAGGCAACTACACTCAGTAACTAGTGAAGCGACGAGCCGCTTGGTCTGCCGGGATGTGTAGTCCTCTCGTTTGCGTTCACACAGGCAAAGTTGAGGCGCATGACTACACATCCCAAATAATCGATCAGGTGAAAGCTATTGCATAACTGTTGCGATTGATCATGGGGGGGGGGGATAATAACAGCTGATGCGCCCATAGGTGCCCGACTCACCCACTTCATCACCGTGTGGAGAGGTGTGGCCTAAGGAGAGGAACATGACTGATGATGGTGAGCCCGGATGCTTCCAGGTCCACTTGATGAAAAACTAAAAGAAAGACAGAAGAATAAACAACCTGCAGCAAGAAAATGAAATATCTGCCGTCACACTGTTCACTTCCATCATGAGACCAAGAGGCTGCCGCCTTCACATTAACGGAAAATGTTCACATTTATTTAGCCTATGGAAAATCTCCCAAAGTACTGAGGGGAAAATCAAACGTTGAGGAATAACTGGTCTATTTTTAATCCCAACAGAATGTATCACCAGGCGAAAGTTTTTTTTGTTTTAAATCAGTCTTGCCTGCTGATAATGAGACATTCAATTAAACCGAACTATTGGAGGGATGAAAAATGGAAAAATTAGCATTGATTGTTGTTTGTTGTTATTTTAGCAGAAAATGCCACTTTACACATGTGTGCATCAGTGGATTCTAAAGAAAGGCATTTTCACTATATTTCCTTTTTACTGCGCTTGACCTATATTTATTTGACAGATATACCGGTAATTAGATTTCATGTACAAATTGATCAGAAAATATTGTTAACAATCTAACTTTAAATACAAAAAAATTGCTTCAACAAATGTCACAACATGAAAAAACTTACATGTAAATGCAACAATAGGCTTGTGAAAACCTATTAGACATTCTGATGCGTATAATAAGCAATATCACACCAGAGGTCGTGCTGTTATTCTGAATATCGCCATGAGTGCTGAAGATCGACGATATTCAGTCCAACAGCACGACCTCAAGTGTGATATTGCTTTTATACAACAGATCCACAAAATCCGTTTAGTTGACGGTGATAAGCAAAAACAGATAATGATTTGTTTAATTTTATAATTTATTTGGCTCCGCCTGCACAAATAGTTCCACAACTGGACAGGTGCAGGACTGTTGCTAAGCAACACAAACAATTATCATGTTCCTGCACATTAGCTTACTTAATAAGTTACAGAAGGGATGACTACTTCACTTTCTTGCTTGCTTCTTTCCCTCTTTTCGTCCTTCTCTGAACACAATCTCGAAAAACGTACATTTTTTTCGGTGCAGTTTGTTACAAAGTAACCAACAGTTGGTGATTAGAACACCAGTTAGGTGGAGTGATACATAAAAGTTAAAAGTCCCAGTGCTGCTGTACTCTGCATGAGCACTCATGGGTTGCCTCTTGTCCAATCAAATTGCTTGGTAGGACCTAATGGTTGTATAAGCACTTTTACATATGCTGATAATACCTCTGTACTTATGTACTTTTACTTAGAGTTGCTGTAAGTGATTTACACATCACTGATGCAGAGTTTGATCAGTAACGTGGGTCTCACAGTCTCTCCGTTCTGAAGTAAACAGAGAATACACTTCTGGAATCCTCTCTCCTGATTGGACGAGAGTGGGAGTGAGACACCAGGAAATGTCTTTTCTGTGTATTGCAGAGAGGAGGTCCAAGGTTACTGACAAAACACGCTATGTAAGTAAAGATGCCTGTCCTGTCAAGCTATGCAACACTTCTTTGAAAATGTTTGAAAAAACATGTAAATTCTATTTACAGCACCTTTAATGGAAGCCTGTTGCTTCAGCAATGCTGATATTTCTTGCTGTAAAAGAAAAACTGATGGGGTGGACAGATGTAAAGCAGCTGCTCCACCTTTTTCTGTAAAATGGATCATATCTGTACACAAAGAACAAGCCAGTGCTGTAATATTTCCCTTTAGAGCAGAATCTCATGCAAATTTAGCTTTCATCAGTTTCATAATCACAGCATTTCCCAACCTGAAATCAATGCGAGGAAGGAAACAAAGTGGCCAGCAGTGCAAAAAAAAACACAAAAAAACTAATAACTCTCGGTTATAAATGCAACAGAGTCAATTAACAAGAATATTTGCTCTAATAAATCAGATATAAACAGTCGAGTCCTGATTAAAATAAATTTGCAAAGGACGTCTTGCTGAACCTGCAGGTCTCCAAACTGTTTGGTAAGCAGCGCTCTCTAGTGGAGAGAAGTGAGCGTTGCTGCAGCATGCCACACATACTTTACAAACAATGAGCGGGATGCCATGAGTGAGTGTCTCATCAGTGACAAACCAGCAACAAAAAGACCTTTGAGTTCATGTGCACTTTATTTTATTCCATACAGTACTGCGGTCATTGGAGAGCATTGCAAGTAGCTACAGTGGTACTAGAGTGATATTAGAGAATATATTATCATAACAGAAGTATTTTATAGAAATAACTCATTATACTTATTTACTGAACTAATGCTTTGTTGTTTCTTAAGGACAATTTTTAAATTTCATCTAAAAAAGAGCAAAGAATGAGCAAAAAAAATCATTTTAAACATTCTTCTTGTAGTGTGTAACAAGAAATGTGGGTTTAACAAACGGTACTTTTTCGAAAAGAAAAAGACATAAAGACACAAAATGCAAACATTAAGTAGATTCATCCTGTTCATTTTTTTCTGGCACAGACATGAACTTTGTTGTGTTGTTTATCATACAATGATGATGCAGAAACGTTGACATTGCAGCGCAGCATTTAATGTGTTGCTCCTTTATTTTCTAGCATTTCTTTAAGTCTGTTTGAAAATATGTAATTAACTCGAGATCACCTTTATGCACCTGACATTTCATTAAACAGCTGAGGATTACAGTCTGGTGTCAAAATGTTGTTTCTGCAGTTTTAAGGTTACTTGAGCTAACATCATATTTTCAAAGACACTAACGCCTGGCGAGCGCTTTAACTGCACAGACAGCCTGTGTTTTATTTTATGCACATGTGAAGCAGTAAGTTTACATTTAGATTGAAAACTGCTGACCACCTGAAATTATTCTAGTAATCACGGATAAAATACTCTTTTAAATCCACTTTGATTGAAGCTTTTCTACATAATGCTTTGTTCAGTCCCCTGTTCGTGCCAAACTGGGAGTGTAACCACCATGCATGTTGGGTAATATTATGTCTACAACAACAAGGCAGTATTAGCAGTGAGAAGACCTGGATGATTGTGAGACCAGAGTTTGTGGAGTATTTGTTAAACTGTCTCTAGTACGGTGACTCCATATCGTGCACAACAACCCGGCATGTTGCAGAGGAAACAGTATATTGGGGGATCAAACATCATGTTTACACCAGCACTGTCGTCACTTGTGTCTGGAGCGCACTTGCAGCAGTGTGGGTGTCTGCTCCATGATCCGCAATAAAAGATTATCAATGTAGTCCTCCAGGTCTCGAACCTGCAACTTGACCTTTTTCAGCTCAGCCTCACATTTGTGCAGCTGCGCCTCCTGCCGCTCAGAGGCCGCCTGCTGCTTCTGCATGTCCATCTCCTGCTGCAGCAGCAGGGAGATCAGCTCCATGTTGGTCAGGTGCTGGTACTTAGCAGAGCGGTCCACTGTCGCCTCCTGAAAAGGAAGATAATAGAACAGTGTAGATGTAGGAAGCCATATGTGTGTGTGTGTGTGTGTGTGTGTGTGTGAACCTGTCACTGTCTTTGACTGACACGACTCTCATATCTCTCCATCCAATAATTCAAAAGTCCGTGCCAGATTTTGTATGTAAAGGAGAAATAACATGTCTGTTGTCATTATGTTTCTGAAGCTCCCACCAAACACAGTACACAAGAAAGGCAGGCTGCAGAAACAAAAAGTTCAAGCTGAAGTGGCGACATCTGGAAATCAGCTAGCTGTAGCATGAGACTCCTACAGAAGCAACTCGGCTGCCCCTTGGCTGATTTCGCTCCGGCTCGCGTTTTATTTCGTTCGTTGTTTGTTCTCTTTTAAGCTCAGCTTGCACCACAGATTCATGAGGAGACCGAACAGATGCAGGGAAAGTTGCAGCGGTGTAAACTGGTCTCAGCTCGACTCAAGCCGGCTGAAGGCACGTCACTTGTTTCAACGGCCAATGGGCTCTCGGCGATGTCACCTGTCGCTAAGGAGTGCAAAGTAGAGCAGCCAATAAAAACATGCGCTCTCTGAAATGACATGTGATTGGCCAAAAAGTGTCCGTCACGGTCTTCATTCTCTGAGGCCTGGATACAGAGCCAAAGGGAAGAAGTCTAGTGTTCTTTGAGACCACCTGGACTACAAAATGCTGAAAGGTAATTATGGGATTGTTGCCCAGGGACACCAAAAATGAAATACCTGCCCCAGTTTAAAAGAGATATCCTGGAATTTCTGACATAGGGCCTCATTTTTTATTTACTCAGTCCTATTCATTGACAGAGACCATTTCCAGCTCACTTGATGCAGTACAGACTTTGGACAGTTTGAAATTTTGCCACTAATGCTAATGCTAGCAGTAGGTCAAGGGACCCAACAGCAGCCACGACCAAACTCCAGTTAAACACATTTCAAAGTGCACCCAAAGCAAGTCGAGTGTGATGACAGCCAATAGAGTTTGTGTGCTCGAAGAATAATTTTACAAGTCAAAAGTACAGCTGAATTTCTTTCTTTTGTGACTGATTAGGGTTAACACAGCAACAGGAACCTGTCAAAATCTTCACTTCCTGTTGCTACTACTAGCTTCCTGTTGCTGTTGATGTTAATCAGAGACACAAATTAAAGACATTCAGCCATAGTTTGACTTCTAAAAATATTCTACTTGCCTCGTCCCCTGACTTGCGCTAGCATTAGCGGTGAAAATGGTCTCTATCAAGAGGAATAGGACTGGGTAGGTGGAAAATGAGGCCCTATGTCAAAAATTCCGCAATATCCCTTTAACTTTTTTTAGATAACTGAAGGGTGGTGAAAGCTAAAGGTGGTTGGAAGGTCCAGGTAAAAAACAAAGTTCAGTAGGAAGGACTGAGGTTAAAATGATCTAGCAGAGCAAAAACAGAATCCAGAAGGTAATCAGAAATCAGGAGCACTGGGAGTAAGACAGACATAGAGAAAAAGCAGAGATGGGAAACAGAAGTTGACGAAGTGACGGCTCAAAGTGGGAACACACGGAGGATAATCAATGTCAGAGGAAACCTGAAATGGCAGGACATCAGACAGAGAACGCAAAACAGGAAACAGACTAAACTAGAATGTAAAACATGCTAACTGTTCCTCCTGTTTCCAGTCTTTATGCTAAGCTAAGCTAACTGTTGTGCACTTTTGTAATTTTCTATTTTTATGGTTACACTTTAATATTTCAGTGTATTGTGTGCAGTACTTTTCTATTTCTACTGTATTTTGGGCATTTT
This sequence comes from Naso thynnoides, assembly GCA_029783665.1. Classification (NCBI taxonomy): domain Eukaryota; kingdom Metazoa; phylum Chordata; class Actinopteri; order Acanthuriformes; family Acanthuridae; genus Naso; species Naso thynnoides. The sequence goes on from JAQLOL010000026.1 coordinate 19,747,199, forward strand.
AGTGCTTATTTATATTGTAAAGCACTTTGGTCAACCTCGGTTGTTCTTAAATGTGCTAAATAAATAAACTTGACCTTGACCTAACTGTCTTGAGGTGGCTTTATATTTAAACATATAGAAATGAGAGTGGTATCAATCTTCTCATCGAACTCCCAACTAAAAAAAAAAAAAAAACCCTATTTCCCAAATAAGAAACTGCAAAGCTTTGCTTTGTATGATAGTAAATGGCTGACTGTGGTGCATCATGGAATGTTGCAGCTGCTAAAAAACAAAGTGAATCACTGGAAACCTTAAAGTCATCACAACAGTTTTGCTCCTGCGGTGATTTTATGAACACCAGGTGCTCTGCTGGTGTTCAGAAAACACTCATGCAAGCATTAAACAGTCTGTTCACCTGATGGCTCGCTGTTATTTTGTCTGACACGTTAACTTAATTCTTCTGTTTGCACACAGTGAGGTTCGAACAGCATTATGGGTACATTTTGAAAACTGACTGTGATTTGTGGACCATTTTTGCCAATTGCTGGCAGGTGACACAGCTAAGTCAATTAAACACACGCACAATTTTCTTAGCTCAGTCTTTTTCAGGTAAAAATATAATGTAACCAGAAATGACACACGGTAGAAATTAGAATATCTGAAAGCATGACCACAGTTATGAACAAGCACAAAAAGCTCTTGACTGAGTGATGGTGACAGGGACAGGAAACTCGCTTCTCTCTCCAAGAACCATAACTCATCCCCATCAATGTTTTCTGATCACACTGTTTCAGAAACAGCCCTTAGTGTCGCAGAGGAAACATAATTTTGGGATCTAAAAATCTTATCTGGGTCAAAGAACTATGTCACACTCGAGAAGAGTCATGGGATCAGCATTTCTCTCCCCAGTGTTGGGAGTAACCTCAGGCTAACAAACTTTCATGCAGTGGTGGAGGAGTTTAGTCCTGCTTGAAGATCAGCAGAGTAGTTGTGAGCACATCCAACCTGTTTTTGGCCAGGTGCCGGAACAAAAATACATATGAAGTTAAGAAGGAGAACAAATATCTGCCTACTAGAGGACAGCAAACAATATTTATTTGCCTACAAAAAAGCAACGTTTCACCCTGCAGGGTTACAACTCTTTTGAGACTGTAAGTAAAAATATGGAAGTCTGATAAACTATAAAAAACAAGAAAATATTAAAAGTACTTAATGCAAAAAAAAAAGCACCTGTGACTCTTGTGCTGTTTTATATAATGGGTTTATTTCAACTCTAGTCTTAAAAAAAAAAAAAAGGATTTTGCTGTTATTTCATTAATTATAAACTATGTCTGCGACTGATGATTATTTTCACTACTAAATTATTTGTGGGATTACTGTCATTTGAGAGAGCTGAGCCAGAGGGAAAAGCTCTCGATCTACTGCTCAGTCTTTGTTCCCTCCCTCACCTGTGGTCATAACCTAAAAAATGAGATCACAGACAGAAGCGGCTGAAATGGGTTTCCTCAGGAGGGTGGCCGGCGTCTCCCTTACTGACAAGGTGAGATATTTTGATGTCCACGAGGAACTTGGAGTAGAGTCGCTGCTCCTTTGTGTTGAAAGGAGACGGTTGAGGTGGTTTGGGCATCTGGTAAGGACACCTCCTGGTTCGCCTCCCTGTGGAGGAGTTCCAGTCACGTCAAGCTGGGAGGAGGCCGCAGGGCAGACCCAGGTCCAGGTGAGAGATTATATTTCTGCACAGGCCTGAGAACGCCTCGGGATCCCCCAGTCAGAGCTGGTTGATGTGGCCAGGGAAAGAGAAGTCTGGCGCCCCCTGCTGAAACCGCTGCCTCTATGACCCAACCCCAGATACGCATTTGACGATGAATGGTTGATTGGATAGACGGATGGATGGCGTTTGGGTTGTAAACAATTGTGAGACATGCCATCAAAAATACCCAGAACCCAGAGTGACATATTTGAAAAAAAAAACTGCAATATTTAAAGTTATTTTTGGCTACAAAATATTGCAGGAATGGATGGAACGAGAATGAGCAGCCACAGTGAGCTGGAAGACGAACAGCTGCAGGCAACAGGCTGCACACCTCCAACTTTTTCCAGCAGATTCACTGAGCTCTGGTGTTCTCAGACTGAAGCCACGTGCAGTAATAAAATCACATGATGGTTGCTAAATGAAGGGAAAGGCCAATCACAGCCGGACTTCTTTATTAAAATGGCAACAATTTGTTTTGCTGCCCCAAGAATGAATTAGACGTATAGTGTTAAACTGCATTCCCTGTCATCACAAGTAAAAATGTCTCCAAATCAGCCACGATGTAAATCTTAATGATAAGTCTTGGATTATAAATTGGACATATTCCAAACATACTAACTGGCTTATTTTAGTTTCTCTGGTAAGTTTAGGCAAACCAAAATGTTTCTGGGCAAAACCTCCTGTTGAGCAACGCATGTAAAAGTTCTTTCTGAAAGTTTAAAAAGGTTCCATTAAGGTGCAGTGTTTGTTTTTGTCTTTTGTTTTTTTCACAGTCAGCCTACCTGACTCTTCTCAGGTTCTGCTGCTACCTGGTGGGCGGAGCGTCCAGGATGGATGGTTGACTTCAGCTTCTCCAGAAGCCCCTCCTTCTTCTCTGATTGGCTGGAGGTCAACGGCTTCACTGGATGAGGTCTGCGGGGCGAAGAGGTCAGCACGAGTATTTCCACACAGGTACACTACATGTTTACTGCATACAAGTTTCTTCATGACTACTGTATGTTGACATACAGGCAAGTTTTTTAAATTTCCGCTTGTTCAGACGTTTAATCTGAACGTCACTCACACTTGCTGACAGAACTTGACAAATCAAGGCAGAAGTTTAAAACAGAAATGTGCAAAAATGTGAGTGCAGCAGCTCGCTTGCTGCTGGAGGATGAAATCATCTTGAGGCAAGCAGAAGGGTGATCAAACAACAACAACAACAATAACAACAAGGCAGGCAGACATGTTTAGAATCAGGAAGTTGGAATAAAAGTTAGAATTCAAATTAAAGCTACTTTGTGATCACAGTGGAGAGAAAAGTTGAATTTCTGAGATAACACTTAAGTTATTTTGTTGTCACTATTATTAGGCTACTAAGAAAGTCTTCTCTAAAAATAGGTGATTAAATGGCTGAGGAACAGTGAGCTCATTTTTTCTTTAACTCTTTGTTGTCGTTGTTGTTAATCCCTGAAAAGTAACATATTTGGACACACAAGTTTTCCAGCTCAGCGATTATGACATTTGTTTTATCCTAAAAATGACATTATCTATCTTTGTTTCTGTATACAAAGAATTAAAAAGTGTATTCTAACAAAGTTCATAACTTGTTTTCCTGGGAGTGCCCTAAACATTTTTGTATCCTTTAACAGCTGTGACATAACTAATATCTGTCCGTCCCTCATTTATATTGCATAGATATAATGCATCAGGTGGACGAAGCGGCTAAATTTATGCAGAACAAAGTGTAAGAAATACAGCAAAATTACGGAGCCAACAAGAAACTGAATTATGAGATGATGAACATAAATGTGAAGCAAAGCCAATAACGAAGCAGCACGTAACATTCGACCACTTTGGACGATGAAAAAGACAGAACTCAAAAAGTCATTCATGCATTCAACAGTAAACAAGCCGGCCAACAGTAAACAAAGCAACCAGAGCAACAAAACGAAACAAAAATACTATTAATTGTTTTGCATTGTGTGTGAAGAGCTTGTCTGTCTTTTTTACTACGACTCATAAAAGGCGACATGAGTCAGATCCTAGTGTGAGGATTCTCACCTGCTCTCCTGATGGGGCAGGTTGCTAGCTGGCTGTGTCTCCTCAGACAAAAGTGAGTGCCGTGCATCGACCAGCGGCTGGTCGGTGGTGGAGGTGGTAGAGGAGGAGGAGGAGGTGTAGGGGGCCACAGTCAGAGTGGTGCTGGCTCCAACACTGGGCCCAATACTTGAGGAATGCATGGAGGGGCAACAGAAAGGGGGAGGGTGGAGAGGAGCTTGTGCGTCGGCTGATGGAGAGAGTGTACGAGGGATGGAGGGAGGAGAGGGTTCAGGCGTTTGCAAAGATTGCCCGATCTTTGACTTGGAAGGGGTTCTCGAGTTGGGTGCAACTTTTGCGTGAAGGTCTTTAAAACTGATGTCGGACGATTTTCCTGTCACACATATTTCTGTGAGAAGAGATGTGTTGTCTTTCAGAGATATTAGTGATTCTGAATTAGACTCATTGTGGCTATCTGCTTGCGTATCTGCATTTTTATTCAATGCCAACAGGGTAGAGAGGGCCGACTTAGTGGGCTGGTATGACAGCGGTCCCTCACTGATCCCTGAAATATTTTGAACAAGTGACAGCAGCTGTTCGAACTCTCGGTCTCCACTTTGGCTTTGGCTGTTTGGGCTGCCTCTGCTGTTCTGTCGGGAGACTCCTTTTGGTCTAAAACGCGCGCTAACCACACCAGAGAATGGCTCCTTCTGGTTAAGCGTGCCAATTTTACCTTGTGGGTTTCCATTATCATCGACTGTCCTTGTTGCGTCTGTTTCGGATTCAAGATCGGCCAAATTAGATGTTTGATTATGTGATGACAAAGCAGCCACTGAGTTCCCAAGTGGTGCCATGTTCTTCAGTTCACATCGACAATCTTGGCAGCTGTCTTGGCAAACTGGAGCGACTTTGCACAGTTTGTTAGATGCTGTAGTTATTTCAAAGGAAGAGTTTATCTCTGGTATGTAGGTGTCCTTCAGAGTGAACACATCCTGAGGCGTGGTCGCTGTTTCTGCGTGGTAGGCGGCTATCGGAAAATCTTCTGCTGGTTGAGCAAATGTTCTGCCAAAACTGTTGATGCCTTTGAGGGAATCCACTACCTCTGATTGGGAAGACCCATCGGAATCAATAAAACTAAAATCTGAGTTATTCACATTCATGTTTAGATCTCCTAAGGTTAGAGAAAAAGAAACATTATTGTTGATGCACGGGCTTTCAGGTGGATCAGACTCTGTGTCTTCGGCTGCTGTGCTTGTTATATCCAGCACCTTTGTATCTTGTTCTAAGGGGGTATTTGAGGACAAGTTCAAAAGTTCTGCAACAGATATTTTACTATCTAGAGCCTGTTTGGGCTCTGAGCTCATAGATGTGATCGTTTGCTCAGAAGTTTCGTCCGAATTCATGGATAAATGATGACTGTTTACTTTGGGTTGTCCGTAGTTTCCTCTGCACACACGTCCATACAAGTCTTGCTCAAACAACATCCCCCCCCAGCAGTCAGTGTCATCTTCCAAAGGTTCATATTTGAACTTTTTGAGCTTTTCTTCACATGTAAATTCCGGGGAAGTGACATTTGTGTACGGTTGAGAGTTAACGCTGAGGGAGTCCGAGATCTCGCTGCTCGTGTGAGGGTCCGGAGATATACTGTTTCTTTTGCAGTCTGCTTCTCGTCCATGTTGCAGAGAGGCCACGCCGGTCTGTGAGAGGAGGTAGGCTTCTTTATGGACAGCCAGCTCTTGACCTCTGTGCAACCAGCCGTCAGAGTAAATCTCATTCACTGGAGTTCTTAAATGTCTCCTTGGAGGCAAAGGTGGAGGCTTCTCGTCACATGTTTGCAGCTCATGCACAAGACTATTGGTGTGAACTGGAATGTAACTATGTCTATGAATGACTGATGAAGCAGAGTTGGTCCTCAGCTGTTTTTGAGGAAGACTCGCTTTGGGTGAGTTGAGTCTGCTGAAGGCAAAGACATCAAACGAGTCGTCCGATTCTCCTGCACTTTCCGACATGGAGCGAGGGGCAGAGTTGTTACAGGAGTAATGCGCGGCTGCTTTTGGCAGTAATGCAGGAAGCGATATCTGTCTAGCTACTGGCCTGGGGCGCTCCCGCTTTATGGAAGCCATATTTGTTGCATTAACACCATGAGCAGGGCTCGGTATGCCGGGTTGGGAGGTCAGTGTTGTGTAATGAAAGGGGGATGAGCCAGAAGAGGAGCACGGCGCAAAAGGAGGGGACCTCTGTGATTCTTCAGCTACGAGCTCCTCGAAAAAGGGGTTGCGTTGCATACATGAGGGGAAGGGGTTGGAAGGAGAGATGGGGGTTGAACAGGGAGAGGGGGAGGGGGTGAAGGGGTTGGTGGGATTGCAGTCATCAGGTGAGACATGACCTGAGGGGGAGGAGCATTGAGGGGCTACAGGGGAGCGAGGAGGAAGGGGAGGGGGTACATCTGAGCAGCTGTCTACCTTAGGAGAAACTTCCAGCCTGTAGAGGAAAATAGGGCACAATATAGCTTACAGTAGTTAACGCCGTGCCAGGTCACCAAATGGGGAACATCGTTCTTAAACAAACAGAGAAGACAACTAAAATATGAGCTGCTATTCCACAACAGAGTGGGACATTTCTGTTACATACAAAACTCAACTAACACCAGTAGGTATAAAACTGTTCAAATGAAAGAATCATGAAAACAGGAAAACAAACTGAGTAAACAAAGCAAAGCACATTTGCAAATAATAAAGCAAAAAAAAACAAAAGTTTCATTGCAGCCGCTCATTATCTGCATTGGCAGCTAATCTGCTGGGTGAGCTCATATCAGCATGGATTGATTTTCTGCACTTTGCGAGAGCATTTTTCTAAACCACAGTGATGTAACATCTTAAAACGAGAAACATAGACACACGGTGGTAAAGAAAATGGAGATGCTGGAGTGATGCTTGTGGAAAATGTAGCGTGAGATAATGATACAGCATGGTTATAAAATGGAGCAAAGAAATTCCATTTTTAAATGAGCAGGGAGCAGAGCAAACACTGAATGCAGGCTTCCCACGTGCCCGTTGTTGTGCCTGGATTGAATGTACATTCATCGAACACTGTGGAGCCAAGAGACGAGCCTAGAAATGACCAGACTCACCTTGGCTTGTTCTGGGAGTCACCGGAGCCAAACCAGCCTCTGAGTCTCCCCTCAGACGTCGAACAGGCCTGGGTCGGGTCTGACTTTGCTGGGAGAGAATCACTCCTCCCTCCAGAGAACAATGTCTTCCTTAACTTCCTCCCTTTGTCAGGTGAATCAGAAATAGAGGAGGAGCCTGGCATCGCTGCCTGCGCAGGCTGACCCCCTATCTGCGCGCGCTGAATCGGCGGAGACGATCCTTCCTTTTCATCCTCCTTCTCCTCTTTCTTCGTCTTATCATAGGACCAGCGTCGGCCGTCTGCAAAGGAACCCTTATCCTCACTTCTCTTGGTGAGGTTCTGTAGGGAGCGAGAGAGCGGCGAGCACTTCTCCAGCAGGACCAGCTTGGACGGGTGAGCTCCTGAGCTCCTTGGAGTTGTTGGCTCAGAGTCGTAGACATGGCTTCCATTTATACACAGTGAAGACTTGGACTGAGTCATGGTCTGACCCTTGAGAGACTCCACTGCGAGATTCGTACGAGGGAAGGCTGTTGTGATCTTACTGGCTTCATCGCTGAAAGCTCGCTTGTGTGTGAGAACCTTGGTGGTGTGCTGGCTGGTGAGCACTGCGGGAAGGAAGACGAAATGAGTCAAGAAAACAAAAACTCCAACAGTTCAAGTTTACCTCTTTTTTTTATTGAAACACATAAATCTGAGCCAAGTTATTAAACCTGTGTATTGATGGGAACATTTCTCAATCCCTTGCATCACTTCAAACTATTTGCTTCAAAGCATTATCCTACCTTAAGGTTGTTGTGGCTAATGTATTAGCAAACATTTGCTGATTTACATCTCCAGTATCATTAGCATTCATTAGGAGTAATGATGTCAGCTACTTGATCAACATTAATCAAATTTTCGCTTTTTCATCAACTCTAAAGGAAAGTATCTATCTCCTTTCATTAAAAAAGCACTAAAGTTATTATGTTGAGGAAGTACCCGTTGCTCCGAACTCTCAATCGTCTGGAAAATACCCATGGCTCTGTCGCCCCATCGGTCTAAAAATACACTCACCGTTGTCTTTCACCTGCAGCTTTCTCATCTCTATTCATTCATTTAGGCAATAGCCTGTTATTTGGTTCTCTGTAGGCCATCGTATTTGATGTTCCTGCTCCTTTAGCTTAATTTATTTTATACAGTACCGTTTGAATCTATAATTTTTGTATTTTCCTTTTCATGGTTCAGGTTAAGAAAAAATGACATGGATAGGCTGTAACACCCTGGACAGACAAGTCAACAGTCACCCCTCTCTGAGGCCTTTCATGTAGAGAGTACAGTCCAGACACAGGCAAGTTCCGGTGCTACAAAGCCACGTTAACCAACTCTCAGTCCCGAAGAGGGACAACAGTCACCAGGCAAGACCCTACGGAGCCCAGGAGGTGACATGGATGTGTTTATTTCTTTTTAAACGCATGTGTGTTTTGTATTTCACACTTTCATGAATTGCACACGTTTTATAAATTAAGCATGCAAAATAGGAATAAAACGCACGTGCTTTAATAAAATCCCTGGCTCGTATGACACTAATCCAGAACGGTTCTAAGACTGGGGAGGGTACTGTCAGAGCAATGACATGGCGCCCTGCGTTCACCAGCTATTTGCTCACTTTGTGTGGTGTTTGGGTCTTAGCAGGCAGCATCGCCTACAGTGGGTTTGTTGTTGTTGAAAACAATTGTCTATCATATCTAGACTCATGGTTATAGAGAGAGCTGAGAGCAAATATAAACAGTTGTGGTCAGAAAAACAACAAAAGATGAGCTAAAGGAAGCTAAAGCTCCATAGTGTTGAGGTGCAAAGTAGATTCAGGTGAAAACTCTCTATGGACACACGCTAGAGTAAAAGTTAGCGGCCACTGACTTGTTTGATGATAACAGTCGTACTCATTAAATAGAACTGAAGGCATCTGCCGTGTGAAAAAGTCCTCTCACCAAATTTACCTGAAAATTAATGACTTATTTCTGATTTGTAGAGGTTGTCCTAATTTTCCAAAGAAGATGGCCGCCTCTCCTATCTAGAGTGTCAACTTGCATTCAGGTGAGAAAAGTCTCATGGCAGATATTTAGCTTTTTTCAAAGTCCACAGAGGGAGGAGGGAGGGTGTGATGGACGAATGGATCAGGCACCAGATTGATTTGAGTCCTGTTTAAAACCAAAAGTCGACAGAGACTTTTCTTTTTTTTTGGATTTTGACTAATTACTCTCACGTTTCAGTTGCAGTTTGTTTTATGCTTTAGTAAACAAACACCAGGGGGACAAATATCATCTTACATGTTATTTTAACTTTACCTTTCTTAGCTAAATCAGCTTCTCCACAATGGGGGTCCACTCTCACTTTGCTAGTGTAGATGGGAGAGCTGGGAGGGTCTGATAGCAGACCCAGACTGGGCGGAGGTCCGAGGTTGTCGCTGGCCATGGAAGACACACTGCTCTCTGAAGCCAGTGATGAGCAGGACCGGGTGTCGGATGACTTGCGCAGCCGTCCCTTGAAGAAATCTTTCATCTTGCTCCTCTTCTCCTCCACTACCTCCACATCTGGTGACTCCACCGCCCCTCTCACCTCCTCTCCAAACGGCTGCCCCAGGGACCCTGACAGGGCAGCGTAGCGGCCCGGCACAATGGCTGACGAAGACTCCATGTCGCCCCTCTTCCTCCCTGTGACGCGATCCTTGAGCTTGCCAAAAGCAGAGCGAGGCTTGTCTTTCATGGTGAGGTCAAACATGCTCGCCGTCATGTTGTTGCGGGTGAATTGGACCGTCACCTGAAGTTCTCCGCGTTCCTTCTCCTTCCTGCCTGCCTTGGAGTTGAGCTTGAACCATCTGAAGCCACAAAAGAAAAGGGACAGTCAATCTTACACTACTGCTTTACATAATTATGTTACTTTAGCAGGATATGTGAAGCAAAATGCTATTTGTCAGAAGCACAAAACAGAGTTTCATGTGTTATCTGGCCTTTCCCAGGAAAAAATGAGACAAAAACAACAACAAAAAAAACATTGATTTCCTTTTGGCAAAGCATCCCATATATTACATAATCTACAGCTTGGGGGAACGGACTTGGATTTTTTAAAAACAAAACAGTTTTACAAGGCTCAGAGCAGGAAATCACAACCCAAATCCCACCTGCGGACGCCGTGTATGTGCTGCATGAGACAGAGGCAGCACTTAATGAAGAGTCGACCAAACCCTCCCTCCGTTCCTGCCTCCTGAATCCTTCGAGTGGACCACAGAAAGTGTTGTGGAGCCAAAACTAACAGCAGGAATTCAGAGTTTCACTGAGAGGGTGGAGAGGCCACAATTAAAGCCAGATGTGTCTTACTGCCTTTCTTTATTCTTCCCCTCAGTGTTTCACATGTTACTGGTGAGTCTGAGGTCTTCAAATCCTCCTAATCTGGAAAATTAGATAAGATTCAAGCCACATTTTGATAACGCACTAAAAAACTTTATGTAATTTTAGAATCAAATGGGCACCGGAAGTGAACTGCAGGGCGCTGCACGCCAGTAAACAACAGAGGACAAAGAAGAAGGAGACATACATAAACTGCTAATGTGAGTCTAAAAATAACATAATGTGGTAAATAAACAAGTCACAACAAGCACACAGGACCTTTTAGAGTTGTTGGAAAGTTTATCTGATGACTTTACGTGGAGGCAGGCTAGCACTTCCCATTGACTACCAGTGTTTGAGCTAAGCTAATTAGCAGTGGGCGAGCTCTGCCCGT
>JAQLOL010000026.1:19784908-19797003 GCA_029783665.1 Naso thynnoides
TAAACGGACATTTAAATGGTCTTAGAGGTGAAACCATGAATTAAAAGTTCAAACTTACATCAAACAAATATCATGCAATGCAAAATCCATCTGCTTTAAGCCATTCACACGATGTTATAACACTTCAAGAGGAGTCAGAGGGATGATGGTTTCTAACTGTCTCCATGGGAGACATGACTGACCACTTAGGAGACAGGAAGTGTATGTACCATTTACACCACTTGAACAGTGTACAGTGGGGGATCTTGTGTTACTATCTTTGGCACTAGCACAAGTTGAAATTATAACACGGGTCGTCACTAGTGCCAGATCCGTTTAAACGGCCCTTAAGTGGCTCTGGCTACCACTAGCAACAAAGCCAGCGTTAGTCCTGCCCAAGCTAACAATGATGTTAGCGCGAGCAGCCCTATTAGCTGGCTAGTGCTAGCATTTTTGCTAGCTAGTCTAGTGCAAGCTTTGCTATGCAGCACAGAGAAAAATAGTTTGCATTTCCATTCAAGTTTGAATTCTGTGTGCGTTGGACACTAGTTATGATGTAGTTTTAAAACACTAAACCTGATTTAGACCATCAAACTCAGATTCTGACATGTTTTTTGTCCGACTAGTGTAGCTGTAGCTAGTTGTCCAAGATGGCAGACCTTTACACGCATGCGTGACTCACACTGGGTACTGACAAGGTGCAATAAGAAATTCTTGCCAACATCATTTGATTGAATCTCATTTCCTTGTTGTTACATTCCGACGCTTTGGATTGGTTGGTTGTGCCGTGCCACCGTTGCACCCTTAACTCAACAGTTCGATACCTTTGTCTCTTGCCAGAAGGGATAAAACACAGCTCCTTGGCTTGTTTAATGAGTGTAACCCGATAAACATGAAATTAGTCCATTTAGTTTACTTGAATCTGGATGCTCATCTGTGACATAAACAGATTACTGTCTGTTTGGGATCGCAGACAGTCGATGCTTGACTGAACCCCACCATCATAACAAATAAGGACTACATTGGTATCGTTTGTCTTTCCCTGCCTTTTCCTGTTTGTGTTCTCGCTGCGCTGCATGTCCTGTTTGTCGCCAAACACAAACATGCACGCACAAGTAGACACAGCAAAACCTGGAGGGACACAGAGGGGAAAAAAAAAACAGCAATCACATTCACATTGTTCCTCCATGATTGTAAAGTTTATTTCAGTAGTCCTTCATGGCAGTAAAAGACGACACAAGTTTGCAGTCCCAACATGCAGAACAATCATTGAACAAAATGACAGAAAAGAAACAAATATTAGAAAGAAAAGTTAAAGGTGCTTTTTTTTTTTAAATCTCTTTTGAGAAGTGTTCTTCACTTGAGGGAGAATCAAAGCAGTACAGTTAACATCTCAAAGAACAGTTTGTGTTATCCATTCATGCAGCCCGTGACTCTCACGGACAACAACGTGTGTGTTAAGTTTTCTGGGAAAAAAAAAAAGCAACAGTCCAAGCCTTTCCACGACAATGACGACACCCACATTCAGCGGTTAGGAAATTTTTGACGAGATGACAACCGATCAAGTTTTTAACACTGAAGACCAGCAGAGAAAAATAACTGTAAATCCCCACTACCCTAAGAAAGACAAAAGAGCGTTCCCTGTAAAGCAGAGCTTCATTGCATGAAGAAAAAACAAGTTACGGACATGAACACTCAAGTTAAATCATATACTGAAACCAGATAATACCAGATATCCACGACTGGAAAGGTACATCGAGTGCTTTGTGCAACATCTCTGGTAGAAGCGAGCTGAACATCACAAACTCTCACAGTCGAGGTCGAGAGTTGGACCGTAAACACACACGCACACTCACACACACACACACTCACACTCACACTTTCCCATATGGGCCATGCATCAGCACACAGTAGTACACCATAGCAATACCTGGAATCGTGCAGACGGACAACTGGAGCGAGCGCCACCACATACACACACACACACACACGCACACACACACACACACACACACGCGCGCACGCACACAAAATAAAAGAAACTCACCAGCAGGACTGAGACACAAGACACTTCCAGTCTCACACAGAGGACACACACATGCAGTGCATACAGAGACGTTATCCACAGTAGAGGTGACACACACACGCACACACACACGCACACACACACACACATACAGCACATGCACATGCAGCAATAAACACACACCATCAGAAATCTGATCTCCCATAGGGAGAAGAAAGCAATCACACAGACGTTAAGTAGTCAATTATAAATAAATCAAGCTGTAACAATATTAATATTAATAATAACAAGACATTTAAGAAAGCTCCGTTTCCTCGTTCCATCTATTCTATCCTGCCAGTTTATCAGAGGAAGAAAAAACCGAAAGTTACAGACAGTTCATTACAAAGCCGGTCAATGCAAAATTCATACATCTCCAATATAAAAATACAAATCCACAAAATAACTACAGAGACAAAGTAGTTCTGATATTGTCGTGGAGTTTTCCTGGCTAATATTTCTCTCTCCCTTAAACTAATGGCACTTATGTTAGAAGGATAAAATCTCCAGGTTAAGGAAAACACTATCGCCACGGTAACCTTCAGCAGAGCCATCAGAGAGCCTCCCCTTCGCCTCCGCAGGAACACATCTCTCTTTACACATGTAGTTTTCACATTGTACGAGTGCAAAACTGTGGTGGGGAGACAGTGAGTTTGTCTGCAGTACACGTGTGTGGATCAACTGACTAAGCTAGCGGACCGAACTATTCTTGGCTGTTTTTTTCGTCTATGAGGGAAAAGGTCTACGTAGGCACCGTCGTGACTGTTGAAACGGGAGTGATGTGTGGAATGCAATTACTCGTCAACAGCAACGCTGCTGCTGTGAAAACGGCGGAGACAGGACTACGGTCGGTTGCAGGAGGCAACTTTCTGAAATAAGATGGAAAAAAATAAAAGCAGGCACGATATCTACATACTTTACAAAACAGACTAAAAAGAAAGAACTGTGTTTTAAAAGAAATACGGCTGAAGGCATGAGAGCAAATGTAAGGCTTGACACACTTGATGCTTCGTTAAGTGCAAAAAGGAATTTAAATGATACAGATGTCTGCTGTGAGTGGTCCGCTCAGTGCTGGAATACATTTGGTTTAAAGTTTTCCCAATTCACCAGTACATGGAAGATTGTATACACGACTGCTCTTTGGCAATCAGTAAATCAATAAATTCAAAACCTCTAAAACGAATCATAGTCCAGTGTTTAGAATTCTATAATAACAGTGTTCAGGAGTTTGATTTCAATTCAATTGATTAACTTCATGGATGTTAGAGAGGAGACGTTCACTCCAACAAACTGAGTGAGAACAGTGAAGGACTTCAGACCACAGACGGCTGTGAAAGCACAGTGCTCATCATGTCTGCTGGACACACAACTACAGCTGATAGTGAACATGTTTTGTTTTGTTCCTAGTTTTTTTTGTTGTTTTATTTTTTTTCCCTTTTTCAAAGACAACTAGATGTCACTCTCCTCTGTCCGTTTATTCATCTCCCATCAGTGCAGGAGGCAAACTCTTGCACCTCCTCTTCTCCCTCTTTAGCTTCAAATATCGCCATCAGAGACGGCTGTCGTGGCTCCGGATTGGCCGGCGGCTCACCACTCGTTGGTCCTCTGTTTGGTGGTGTCGTACGCTCTGATGACCTCAGACTGAGACACCACTCCGTTCTCGTCTTGAGAGAAGGCGTAGCCATCTGAAGAAAGCATCAAAGCGTTTAAAACTGAGGCTATGTGGATCAGTGATTAATGTTACAAAAGGTCTTCAAATGTATAAAAATAACACACCTCACAACTGAATGAACATTAACACAAAAACAAAACTTAAAGCAATCGTTGAACATTTTAGGGGATATGTTAATTCACTTTCTTGCTGAGAGTTTAATGAGAGGATCAATACTCGTCAAAACTGTGTGTGCAGCTGGTTAGCTTAGCATCAAGAATAAAAAAGAAGGGGAAACAGTTAGCCTACCTCAATCCTAAAGTTACAAATTCATACTTTTTTAATCTCCACAAAAACTTTTGTCTATAAACAACATTTTCAGTTTTGTGGGACCATTTCTTGGCTTTGAGAAAAAGCCAAAGCAAGACACCTGTGTTCACCTGTTTCCTGTCTTAAGCTAGGCTGAGCTAAGTGGCTGCTGACTGTAGTTAGCGCTGGTTTGTCCCACTTGTGTGTTTACATCAACATTCTCACAAAGAGAATTTCCTGATGTTTAAACAGTAAAGGTACACAGTAGGTCATTTCACAACACTTAGGACACATATTTCCATAACCCTCCTCCTAACCCTGAACATCCTGATGAAAAAGAAAAACGGTCAGACAAAAAGGACTTTTGTCTCGCCCCCGCAGAGGACCGGAGGTCCGTAGGTGGGTTGGCGAGACAAAGGGATTACACTGTGTGATGTCCGAAAAATGAGTGGTAAATATTGAAGTTTTAGACCAATCAAACTGCACTGGACAGGTCAAGTGGTAACCCCTACAAAAAGTTATAAGTCGTTAAAAAATTAGGTTACTAATTTTGTTATAAATACTGTAGAAATCATCAATAAACAGTTATAAACAAGTTAGAACAGTTGGTTATAAATGGTTTACAAATTATTTCATTATTTAGGTTATAAATACCTAGTAAGTCATGAATAAACAGATCAGTTGGTTATAAATGGTTTAAAAATTAAATGTGTTTTACACTTTACAATAAGGCTCCCTCTGCCAGATACTCATTAATATAATAAATGATCATAAAAATGAGATGCAAAGAAACATTAAGATGTGATGGAGAGAGAATTTACTCGGTGAACAACAGACACTGAGGACGGTTCCAGCTGGGCACAGAAATCTGAAAGTGGGACCAAGAATGGGCGAGCAGTACAACGAGTGAAGGAAGGACACCGACTGCGCCACAGCTGCTGTCTTTAAGAAGATACCAACCAACATGAAGCATCACAGTATACAACTTTATGGTAGTATGTCATTACTGGGTAATTAACCTGTTTAATAAGAAAGGGCACTTCCATCCAACCCTAACTCTGTTGGTGGATAACAAATATCCCATGAAGAAGACAGCTGAACATGCTGACTGATAAATCAACATAATAAAAGAAGCTGGGAATGCAGTGCCACAGAAATTTGATCTCGATGTATAAAGTTTTTATAACTTATTTGTAACTGTTTTTTAATGACTTATAAGGTATTTATAACCCAATTAATAATCTAGTTTATAAACCATTTATAAACAATTGTTATTACTTGTTTATAACTGTTTATTAATGACTTATAAGGTATTTATAACCCAATTAATAATCTAGTTTATAAACCATTTATAATCAATTGTTATTACTTGTTTATAACTGTTTGTTAATGACTTATAAGGTATTCAAAACCTAAATAACCTAATTTATAAATAATTTATATTCAATTGTTTAGACATTTTTATAACTTTATAACTTACAACCCTTTATTAGGATAGACTTAATGTGAAGTGGTACCTTGCATTAGGCTTGTCGGGGGGGAAATGAAAAGTTTTAGCCAGTAACATCTTGTAGGCTGTGCTGTGCAGTTGCTGCCTATCAACCTTTTTGCCTCGGAAGAATGAAGGCTGGATATTGACGGCGTGAATTCATGCAGCTCTTTAGCTGCAAGCAGCTCTATAGTTGCTCTCTTAGTTGGTTGGTTTACAAAAATGCAACGCTGGCGGCAAAGCTGCGACTAATCCACTAATTAGACGAGAGAGTGTAAGACTCAGTCAGACTGAAAAATGTTTGTAGGCAGTCAGGGGGCTCTGGAGGTGAGACGTATCTGGCGTTAGCCCGGGTTAATATGTCTACCAAGATGCAACACTGCTTCCTCTGCAGGAGGCCATCAGGAAAAACGGTTTTTGCAGCACACACATTTTTTTGTATGTAATACAATGCCAATGCTAAATCATTCTGGGTTTTTAGTTAGTTTCATACTTAACACACAGACCTGAGAATGGTGTTGATCTTCTTGCTTTCAGCAAAAAAGCAAATAAACATATTTTCCAAAATGTTGAACTATTCCTTTAATTAAATAATATGAGGAAAATCATCAACTTAAATGAGTTTTAAAAGTTTAATTTTTTTAGAGAGCAGCCTGTGATCTACCACCTAAACTTTCCTACAGGGTTTCCTTTCTGACCTTTGACCCCTGACTCACCTTCAGGTGTCAAATGACTCGCTCAGTACCTGGAGGCCAGCGGGGAAGCTCAAAGGACCCCGCTGAGACGAGTGCATTGTGGGGGAATAACAACGCAACATTTCATCATTTCATCGTTATCTGGCTCTACTGAGCTCAACTCAGGACACACGAGGCACAGACAGGAAGTGAACAACGGAAAAAGATGAGGGGAGGGACATCTATGGGGCAGCTAGAGGGGACTGAGGTTTGAATAATGAACTGAAAAAGGTATCACACAACGGTCTCATCCCCACCTATGAGACAAACAAAAAACAAACTGATCAGACAAAGGACAGAACAGAGAGAGAAAAATGAACAGACTAAAGAAAAACAAACCCATGCTCAAGAAAGTTTGTGATGTCGAGTCCAGCGTGACACCTGAGTTTTACCGCTGACGAGAAAGCTTCAGCTGATTCGATTCCTGACAATGCATTGGAGGAGAGGAAGTCTGAAGCTCCGTTTGAACAGGACTGACTTCTCAAAGGATGGCTGGGAGATTTTTAGGGAGGCACTGATGCCGATATGTAAAATAACAATTTGACCGATACCAATATTTTCCTATCTTGGTTTTTTTTTACCTCCTCTTTTGTGTCAAAGACTAAAAAAACATCCTCTAAACAATTTCACTGTTTTTTAGTCATTCAGCCCTCTTCAACATAATAATACAAATTTATGAAAGAACCCTTTGTAAGCTTTCATGTAACAAAGATTTGTTTTTTGAAAGACAACTTCTTCAACAGCCTTTTTAGCTTGAAATACAACTAACTACTCAGTGAGAATATTTTGGTGCTTAGCTCAACAAAAACATTCTTTTAGTTCAACAAAATCAACAAAATCGATGCAACTTAATTGTAAATGCGATAAGAAAAGTATGTAAATGTTAAACTAAAATTTAAAAAAAGTAAGTAATTCATAAAAACATGAACAACAGATAAACATCGGCCGACCGACTTTGGTGAACGCCATCTTCTTTGCTGATAGGCTGATGCCAGTAAACCTCGTGCTTATTGGCTGACACTGATGAGCCGATAAATTGAGATTTTAATATCACCTGTGCTTTGATCCAGTCACACCTGTCTGTGATTTTTGCCCCTACGACCCCCAATAATTGCAGCTCCCATCACCTTCTCTTTTTATTTTTTATGTTTTGGCAAAATTGATTGTCCTCCTGTAACGTAAGACATCAGTCTTTCTTATGTAGAGCTTTACCAACATTTACAGAGACATGTGACTAGTTTGCAACTATTTGTTTATAATTAAATTAAAGTAAATAAGTAAACAAAATACTAAAATTACAACTAACACTCAACCTGAAACAGCCCCTGTAATTTGCCAGCAGCTGAAATGACCTTTATTATATTATAAGGAAGGAGGGAAATGATTTCATTGACCTCCAACTGCAACATGAATGATGATTTTAGACAAACAAACAAAAAGAGATAAAATTGTGATTAAAATCACGTAAAATGTAATTAAATAATAATTAAACAAGATAACTTTCAGTACTTTACAATAATATTCAGCATTGAGAACTATCCTGTCTGTGTGTATTTGTGTCTTTAACTGTAAAAGTTCATACAGGAGGTTTGGTGGTACATGCTGTAGATCAAGTGCAGGTTCAGACTCGGCCTGCAGACACAGTCGGTGATCTGTGTTTCCTGCATTGGGTCAAGACTGAGTATTTATGAGATGAGAGTAACGGAGTGTTACTGCATCCCCTCACTAACAAACGCTGAGCCACTCTGGAGGGTTTTTCGAGAAGCTGTTTGTGTCAGCGGAGGAATAACGACACCTGATCTGCTCCCCTGACGAGGGAACTGATTTGGAGGTGGATAAATCTTTGTGGATAAACTGAAATCTTCGGGGTAAGAGTTTATAACTTCATGCCTCAGAATCAGAATCAGAAAGGGCGCAGGAAAGAGAAAGAGACACAGAGAAAGAAATATTGTGTAACTTACGGAGCAGGTTCTGCTGCATGGAGTCAGACCGGTACAAACTGACCGTGCTCTTCTTGAAGACATTCTTCAGGAGCTGGG
This sequence comes from Naso thynnoides, assembly GCA_029783665.1. Classification (NCBI taxonomy): domain Eukaryota; kingdom Metazoa; phylum Chordata; class Actinopteri; order Acanthuriformes; family Acanthuridae; genus Naso; species Naso thynnoides. The sequence continues at coordinate 19,793,175 of JAQLOL010000026.1, forward strand.
CCCTCTCCGTCAGACTACACACACACACACACACACACACACACACACGCAAAGGCAGTGTGTTAGCAGCATGCTGAGCACCGCAGGCAGATTTAATGACCCATACATCAAACTTGTGTCCAAGCACCTCCAGAGTGGACGGACCTGCCAACTGCTCTACCTGCTGGTACAAACACCATGTAGGGACACAAAACTCTAGAGAGGCTAAAAGAAAAAGTGTGAGTGAGTGTGTGAGTGAAATATTCATGTGAAGCCAACAAACATGTATACACGACTCCTCTATGAATGTTTTATGTGTGCGCGCACACACACACACACACACCCACACACGTCCTCCAACACGCAGAACTGTCTATTTATCTGTGTGTTTGTACATCTACATTCTCCACATGTTTGTCTCTGCACGGATGTGTGTGTGTGTGTGTGTGTGTGTGTGTACGTGTGTGTGCAGCCCGCTTGGTCTGGGACAGTGGCCAGGGAGAGGGATCACTTTCAGCCAGCAGGAGATCTCACACTGATCTGCTCCACGTTGATGACTAGTCAGCTGCAGGCCTCAGGCCCCAGAGACTCACACACACACACCCGGCTCAGCTAATACATTTTTTATAATGTATGGCTTTAATATAGCAGGACTGTGGCTCTAAAATGAGACATTTGGTGCTTGGGAGAAAAAAAGAGAGACATGTAGTCTTATGACATGATTACTGACATTACAGTCAAACTCCTGCAATTTAGCAGCAATTTTAAGATTTCTTCCTTCCACACAGGAATTGTGTTGGCAGAGGAATCGTGACTATTTGAGAGGTCTTGAGGGATTTAAGAGGTTATAGAAGATTTATGTTGATGTTGAGAAAAAAAAAAAAGCATATATTTTGTGTACCAAGAGAATCATGGCCCAGGTGTTGATGATATAGACAGTGTGTTAGTGTAGATTTGCCATTACTGTAGCGCTAGAATTCTGTCATGTTCTCTTCATGATGTAAATGAATAAGGAGGATTTAATTTCTGCTTCAACAGATGAAGCTATGTGGTTTAATTTTTACAAGGAAAATGAAATTGCAACTTTTTATCAAGCACAACCTGTTTTTGGTCCATTGGAGACCAAACATTAGATGAATAACTGTAAAATGCAAGTCTAAAATCATGAAAAAAAGAGACAGAGGTGGTGTGTAACTGTACCTCTTTCCATGCACCACTGCTCCGGGGTCCTTGGATAAAGCCTCGAGCTCCTGCACCTCATCCACCAGAGTCTTGAAACACACCCTCTTCACCCTGAAAATTAAACAGTATTTGAAAAAGAAGTCATGTGACACAAGACACATGAAAATACCCCACTGACAGATTCAACGTGCCTTGAGCACACCGGGGAATAAAACTTCTAGCTTTGGAAATTGCTCGTGACACCTTGAATCTGCTGTGGGCTGATGTCAACCAGACGCAGGGCAGAGGCAAACATTTCCCATGGAGTTCTCACAGGGTGGAAAAGCTAAATTTCCCGGAAGTCTGTACAAATACAGCAGGAAGGAATTTCTTTGGTAGATATGAGAGGTTCTGTGGGAATTTCCTGTATGGGCTGTGTGCTGGGGGTGATGATGAGCGAGCAGAGCACGGAGGACTCACACTTTGTAGGCCACGTCAAAGATCAGCGAGGTGACTGGGATGAAGACCAGGCCCATCCAGAAGACCCCCGACCTGAGCATCATGTCCGCCTGACACACACACACACAAACACTTACTCTCCGGTCACCATAGACAGTGCAGAGTTCAACAACTGAGGAGATAAAAAGAAGAGCCTTCAAAAGGAGAAACACCTGATAAAGAACGGCCATTATCATCCTGTGAAGTGCCACAGAATAAGAAACATGCAGGACAAAGGCCGCCCCAAACAAACACTTATATTGTGGAAATAGAATTGATGGCTCCAAACAACTTGCTCAAAGTGGGTTAATCCTCCATGACTAAATGAGACCATGTTTTTGTTTGGATCTCCGCCTCTGAGCCTTCAGGCTGCAGGAAGTACCTGTGAGGTATTTAGACAGTGGGATCTCTTTCACGAGAAAACAGCACGACTGCGTGAGCGTTAAGAGCTCCTGTCAATGCATCACCGGAGACACGGGGACGTGATCTGAGACACTTCAATGACACATTCGATACAACACCCAGTGTGAAGAGGGTGTCGATGAAGGGCGAGAGCTGCAACAATCAGAGTTTAATACTTGTCTCACTTCCTGCTGATGATGTTTGTGGTGAATAACCACAAAGACTCAGCCGAGTGTGTCTTTGCTTCAGATGAGCTAAAAGACTTTAAATGTGGATCATTTAGGGCTTATTATTTTGTTTGTGACTGCAGTGGAAATTATTTAGGAAAAAAGCATCTTTTCTACTTATATGAAACTTTTAAAGCCAGTTCACACAATATGACCCTCAAAACAAGGACTGTGTTTTCACCTACAATGTTGTGGATAAAAACACAGTCCTGTCCTGAACTGCTGTCTTTCAGGTGTCCTGTTGTCTCGTTATGAGTAATTTACAATTCAATAGGTTTCAAAATTAGAAGTCAGTGTGCAAAAACATATTTTTAGGTCACTTAAGCAACATATGTCATTAATGTCTGTGTTTCTGTCACTAGGTTTTTTTCTTGAGCTTCTTATTTTTTTTTAGCACTTTGTGTTCAGTGCTAATTAGCAAATGTTAGCATGCTAACATGCTAAACTAAAATCCTGAATAGTATAAACACTATACCATTTAAACATCAGCATGTTAGCATCCTAATGATAGCACGTAACCCACTGCTGTAGATCTTTTCAGGAGAAAATATTTAGCAAATAAATCAAGAGTTAAAATAATTTGGGGTTGGAGCTTTAAAATGTTAAAATTAAACTTTAATGCACCTAAATCCTGCGTGGCAATGATATAACACTGACATATGGATTATAAAATATTAAAGAACTTTGGAGCTGTCGAAGTTACAGACCAGCTCTGAACTGTGTTCAAATTGTGAGATTCTCAGCTTTCCAAGGCACTCTGAACGGTGCCTGTGCAATGTTTAGGGCCGGTTTTAGGTCGAAGACTATCGATGATGTGTAACACTTTGATGTTTACTCTAAGAAATATTGACCAAAGTATAAAGACAGCACCAACATTTATATGTTGTCACATTGTCTAATATAATTATAAATAGTTAAAAAAAACCTTCTTGAATGCAAATATGGTACACTCACACAAGCATGCAACATGCACTGGCATGAAAGAGTAGGTTCTCCTAAATCATGGGATGTATATCACTTGATACTAAGTGAAAAAATAAGCTCAGAACTGGCAAAAATATAAAACTATATCCATGTGTTTCTTTTTATGTAGGTTTCAGAGGGTTAAAATGCAAATGAACAGCGAGAAGAACAAAAAGAAAAGGAATTGGGTAGTTGTCTGACACTTAAAGTGCATCTACGCCTGATAATACAAAAAGTAAATCCTGATAAAAGTGCCAGCCAAGTTACCTCAAGTTCACAGTCAGATGTTTTTCTTTGCTGTCACATAACTCCTGTAAGTTATGCCTGACGCACTCTGAATTTTAAACCACGAGCTTATGTTTTATTTTTATTGCAGTGTATGACGAATGCCCACGTTGAGTTCGCGAGCAAAATGAATCTGCAAATGAGACGGCTTCCATGCTCACTGAGACTCGTTTATCTTGCTGGAAGAAAAACACGTTTGGATACGATCCAGTTCAGACCTAAAACAAGTCAGTGTCTTCACTGCACTAAGACATTTAGGACAAAAAAAAAAAAGTAGGAGATTCTTCTGGGGGTGGGGGGGGGGGGGGGGGGGG
>JAQLOL010000026.1:19797103-19823417 GCA_029783665.1 Naso thynnoides
AACAACTTGGAGGGGGCGAAAACCTTTCAGCTCTCTGTGTGAGGACGATGTTTGTTTTGGCTCGCTGCACTGAAACTATCTGTCATTACATGTCAAAGTGCAAACCTCACACTCCTCGAGTTGTAATGAGCCACTAGTTTAACCTGCCGAGGCCCCTCGACAGTGTCCTTCCTGTAATGTGACACAGGCTGAGCCCTTAGGATGCACACGCGCACACACACACACACACACACACACACACACACACACACACAGATTAGTGTCAAAATTATCAAAGAGCACAGGTTTGCTGAAATTAGCCGATCTGTTCGCCCACGACCTGCAAATTAACTTTGAAGTCTGACAAAACGTTTGGGGCACGAGGAAATCCCCAATGACAGGAAATCAAAAATGGCTTTCTCCTACAGTCTGAGATGAATGGAGCTTTTCTGTGTCACCCCGAGGATGGAAATGTACGAGATGGGGGAAAATTGCAGCGCAGGATTTTTTCATGTCAATTTTTGAAATTATGCAGCCCATGGTGGAAACATCCACTGTTTCTTTTTCTTTCTTTTTTTTGTTTCAAGTTAGTTTAATTATTTTCTTTTTCATTCGGCATATTCTACATTTTAATGGGGGTATTTTCGCTGTCGTGACAGTCTTTTGAAAATAAACCAGCGATGTGCACTCAGCATATTAAATCAAAGTTGCGAAAGCTTGAAAAATAAACCATCTTAGTCTTTCACAAGATCAATCTATGAAAAATATTTACATAAATCCATATATAACCCTGAGCCCCAAATCACATAGAAACACAAATCTCAAGCTGATCGTAAACTTCAATGATATTGGTGGAAATATTTGGTACAATAACTCACCATGACATGTAGAGCTACAGAAACTAAGATAAATATTATGAATAAACTGCATCAAAACTGCAGCTTTTGATGCTGAAGTTTCACAATCCCGACAAATCTGACAATTACAATCAACAAATGTTTGTCTCCAGGCATCTGGACAGGCTCCGAGCCCGAGCCTCCGCACGGGGCCGGTAGTGCTGGTGGATGCTTGGGGACCCCTGGGAGCTGGACAGGGTGAGAGAGGTCCGCGCAGCGGGGCTGTATTTTAAGGACAAACTAATAAACTTGTCTGGCTGGAAAGACACTAGTGTCCGCTGGCATGGAGGGGGGTGTTTTGACAGGCCAACAACCCCCACCATGGCCACACACACTCAGACGCAATGACCAGACGTAAGACTACACCGACGGAAGCATGTGCACACACACAAAAATGCCAAATACCTTGTTTACATATGCTGTGAGAAGTAGATTTTGTTGTTGTAAACAGTGAGAACTTGGGCATAATGAGGTGGTCAGGAGCTAATAAAGGTGCGTTTCCTTTGTTTCACAGTTGTAACCCTCGTTCTCAGCACCCTTCCTGACTAACTATCAAATAAAGCTCAAACTATTAGGCCTGGGCCGATATTAGATATTATGGAATAATATCGGATATTTTCACAATATCAAATATCAAACAGATGTTGTGGCTTCCAGCGTGCTATTTGACGAAACGGGAGACATTTTCACAGGTAAGTTGGTACGATGTTTGCATACATGCAGCACTTTAATAAACAGACTTGGAAGATTTATTTCGAGGAAGAACGCCACCCGCCCCCTTATGTATTTTATGTTTTATTATTTCTTCTTCTTCTGCTTGTTCTTCCTTTTACTACCTTGCATGTACCCTGCGGTTTTTCTTCCAGCATGTATTTGATTCTTAAATGACACAAAGTGCAAATCTAAGCCTAAAAATAACATAATGTGGTAAATAAACAAGTCACAACAAGCACACAGGATCATTTAGAGCTGTTGGAAAGTTTATCTGATGACTTTCGGTGGAGGCAGGCTAGCACTTCTTGTCTGGAACTTGGGAGGGAGGCAAATAACAGAAAGACAAAAAACGGTCGGCGAATCTTCTAAAATTTGGGATATCGATCAAGCCTACCAACTATACAAAAAATTAAGCTTAACAAAGAATAGTGTGTTTCTGACCAGTTTGGATGGACAAGCACCTCTGAAAACAGCAGACAGTGTTTAATTCAGTGGCAAACGCAGCAGCTTTGCAGCTTTAATGTACAGTATCTGTCTGAGTTTGGAACAGGGCTTCGTTATTCATGTTCAGTAAATCTGCTCTGTTCAAACAAAGGCTTACAACAACAGAACATCAAAGATACAAGTTTATTGAAAGATATAAATCCTTAAACTTTGGCTAAGTACGAAGGAGTTAAAAAAAGATCCAGATTTATGTGTCCGTTTCCAGGAAGACTTGATCAGGGTAATCTGGCACCTGGCAGATCGTACTTCAGACAGGCTGTACGTCTCAGCAGCCTGAGTTATGTTAGTGGCTGCCATTGTGATGGCAAATGTAAATTGAGGTAATCCACTACTTTACTATTCACCCAACGGGTCTGCAGTGTGATCTGGCTTTAGCAAATGAGACACAAGAAAAAACAACCTCTCCAGACTCTGCCAGCTGTACGACATCCCGGAGATGCTAATATTCAAACAGCAGCTTCCTGAATGCACAGAGCTCCTTTGTACAACCTTTTAAAGTGAGGCAGACTGAGAGCAGAAGGTTTACACTAAGCAGAATCCTCTCAGACCTACTTTACCCTGCAAGCAGCAAAGACACTTGGAACTTTAATATTTGGTTCCAGTGCTCAACAGACATTTTAAAGGTGTCCAGGCCTTTTCTGCTCGGGCCCCTCAGGAGCAGAAAAGGGGAAGCAAACACATCGTCTTCTTTTAAATCACTTTTAGAAACTCAGACTGGTTTTTTTATTGATTTGAATTGATTTGACTACTTGTTTTTTTTTTATTTGCTTTGCTCACTGTACTCTTGCTGCTTCTTGTCTACTGAATTTTATGTTAAGTGCTTTGTAATTTATTTTGAGAGCACTACATCAAAAAAAGTTATTCTAAAGTTATCTTATGGATAAATAGTTTGCAAACAGTTTAGCACAGAGGAAGATAAAAAAGAGCTCAGGCAAAAAAAACCTTGAGAAGCAGGAATGACCAAAAAAGCAAAAAAGTTGACAAAAATGGCTGCCGTGCTTGGCCGAGGAGGCCAATCCACAAATTAAAAATGTCATCAACAGAAACAAATTGACGAAAAAAGAGGTCAGTCGGATCATTCAAACACTTGGTGTTCTCTGTGTGTCGCCTCACAAAAACAGCGAAACATTGACCGGGAAAACACAGGAAAAAAATCTTCCATAAACACATGAAACCCAGCAGCCTCACACACACGAGCTACAGTGTGTGTGCAGCACATTATAACCCTTCTCCTCACTAATGCTGCACACTGCAGTCACTTATTACACTAAGCATGCATTGCAGCCTTCTCAATCATTAGCCGAAGGAGGACAAACAGACTCTTAAACCTCCCAAGGGACATGAAGAAGGAACCCAAGGATTCCACAAGCACCACTGAGGGACTACATCAACAGCAGAGATGAACAGGGCTCAATTATTCTTTAGCTCTGATGTGACGGCTAATGAGAGTTTGTCTCCATCTGAACCAGAGAGCTGAAGCCCCCGGAGTCTTAAAAACATATTAGTCACAGATATCAGTGATCAAACAAAAGAGAATTTTCTAATCAACATTCTAATCACTGTTTGGAGCCAAAACTCACAACCAATCTTATTTTTATGTTTCCTTATCCGCCTCCTGAGGTGAGTCAAAAAAACAAACAAAACAAAACACATTTATCACCCTACATGAAGAGGGAAGCATCGATCCCGAGCAGGGCTTTGCTGTGTTGGGGAGATTTGGCATTCAAACTCTTAAATCTTGCATGTTGGCGCACATGAACTCATCACATGTTTTCAATTCAGTCTGCCCATGCAGGTAGGCTGAGAAATGACATGAATCAAACCCGAGTGAAGAATAAAAACGTCTTCATGTTCCTTTGATTAATGACTTGTCTGAAGAAGGTTTTAAGTTCATGTTGGTGTCCAAACCAGGGACTGCCTGGAGGTTCGACACGCACACAGGCACGCACGCACGCATGCACTCAGGCACGAATTCAGTGTATTCTGAAACAGAGTCAACAAAAATGCACACAAAAGTGAAAACAACAGCATGATCCTTTATGGAGCTCAACACCACAGCAGTAAAAGAATATTTATGACATCAGCTTTTTCAATTTGTTCTTTGGGACAAGAATTACTGACCTGTGGGACCACATAAGTTACCAACTTCGCTCAATTTTTTAGCATTCCTGACTCCAAAAGCAAAATAAAATCTACCCTTTGAATTCCCTTAGTCTAGCCTTAAAGGGATATTCTGGAATTTTTGACATAGGGCCTCTTTTTTTTAACTTCTCCAGTCCTATTTCTTTTGATGGAGACCATTTTCAGCTCACCTGATGCAGTACGGAGTTTGGACAGCTTGCAGTGCACCGAAAGCAAGTCAAAATTGTAAACAGTCTATTGAAGGGAAATGGAGTGTTGGTAGAATAATACAAGAAATCAAACTATGGCTGAATTCCTTTAATTTGAGGCTGTGGTTGGTGTTTACAGCAACAGGAAGTAAAGAGTTCGGCAGCTTCCTGTTGCTGTTAAGCCTAACTAGAGGCACAAATTATCTGACTCTAAAATTATTCTAAGAACACTTAAATTCACCTCAACAGACTGTCGTCATATTCGACTTAATTTGGGTTAATCGAAATTTGGTAGTGGCTACTGTTGGCTTGCTACTGGTGCCACTGACTCACATTAGCACTAGCATCAGCATCTCAACGGCGAGCTGTCCAAACTCTGCACTGCATCAAATAAGCTGAAAATGGTCTCTATCAACAGGTGGGGCTGGGGAGGTCAAATATAAGGCCCTACGCCAAAAATTCTAAAATATCGCTTTGGATATAATCCACTCTTTTAAAAAGCCTCTAAACAGAAATAAATTATTTGATGTTTCTTCACAAAATTGATTTCATTCCCGCTGCATTCCTGGCTCACTGCTCATCAACAGACTTCTCCGTAAAAACGATTCCTCTCTGGAAAATATTTCTCATCACTGAGCAGAAACGGGGGAAGAATCTGATGGACACATTGGGAGTGAAGCGTCCGTGTGTCGATGGCAAATACTCGAGTCTGTTCGAGAGCTCCTGCACCACAGCTCGCAGCAGAAACATGAAAAAGGCAAAGGTGTGTGTGAACAGCGTGAACAGAGAGGGGATAAACTGTACTGAGACGGCTTTGTTGATAGCAGATGCGACTCGGCAGACAGCAGGTCAGTGAGACAGAGCCTCAACTTCTCCTGAGGTGAAGCTAAGCCGCTTATTGTGGCAGATTACACCGCTTGAACAGAATAATCTGACATTTTCTTTTGATATCTGTGTCAGACTTTTACGAGGTGAAAACAGGATGAGGCCATTCGGGGGAACCTCTGGATAGCATGCTAGCTGTGTTGCCATGTTTCGTGGATGGATCCTGCACCTGTCCTGTCAATCGTCCAAAGAACATTTAGCCTGACATTGATGAATGCTCTCACATGAAGCCCTGCGCTGCTCAACGTCTCTTGTTAAAGGCAGTGAGCTGGGTAGTGAGTGAGAGCAGAAAAAGGAGAAGAGGGGAGCTCTGGTGTCTGTTATGTTGTTGGCCCTTGGGCAGTTTTTCAACGGGCAGAGTGGGGGGTGGGGGGGCTGAAGAGAGAGAGAACAAAGAGGAAAAAGCTGATGCAACAAGCAAAAGAGAGGGAGCAAAAGAAAATAGACAGAGGGACAGAGAGCATGAAAATATTTTAAAACTCAAGTAGAGATCGAGGAGGCTGTTGTGAAATAAGTGTGGCTGCCTCGGAATCAAGAACAATCCGGCTCTTCAGAGGCGACGGGTTCTTGGAAGAAGAGATCGTGTCTCTGATGCCTTCTCGGGTTTCGGAGAGATGTGTCCCTGTTTGATGATGTGCTGGCATCCCCGAGTTGGGGCAGGGGCATAGGGTTACCAGCTACCCACAGGACACCATTACTGTCTTCAGTCAAGTGCTGCGGGGCGAGGATGAAAGCAGCAGGCTTCACAGAGGGAAGCTTATACGCCCATCATCTCAGTGTGTGTGTGTGTGTGTGTGTGTGTGTGTGTTTGGGGGGGGACGCTGAACGAGCAAGAGCAAAGTAGGTCCACATTTCTGTTTTCACCCCTTCAGCATTGCATGTGTACTTAGTTATGTTTAGTATTATATTTATTGTGTCTTGCACACAGAAGCGCCCAGCTGCAGGGAATCAACCTGTCAAAAATATTGTTTTTTAATTTTGGTGTCAACGGGAACAAATCCCATAATAACCTCTCAGCATTTTGTAATTCAGGTGGTCTGAAAGAACTCTAAACTTGAGCTCCTCTCCTCGGCTCTGTATTCAATCACGGGTCATTTCAGAGAGCGTGTGTTCCTACTGGCTGCCTGACAAAGGTCGATGTGTGTTCATGTTCCCTCAGTGAGCCTGGTACAATGGTGGAAAACCCAGGAAGAAAAGTTGCTTCCAGCTTTAGCAAATAGTCGCAAACGCGGCAAAGCACCCCCACCAAACCCAAAAAAAAAGAAAAAAGAAAAAAAAGAAGAGCGACGTATCAAGATGCTCATAGAAAAGTGAGAACAACAACAAGCAAAATAAAACATGAACCAAGTGAAGGGTGGAGCTACGGAGCAAAAACAGGGAGAGGAGGGGCAGCAGAGTTGTTTCCTTAAGAGTCTCATGCTACAGCTAGCTTGATTTCCAGACATTGCTATGGCAGCTTTAATTACCAACTCACAGTCAAATAAGACTCAACCTGTTGTGCATCAACTCTGCTGCAGAAGAGTCCAATTTTCAAAACGAACCGAACAGCAGAACTGATCGGAAATTAAAGACATTTTATTAAAAAGTGAGGCCCTTAAAGAAGCATTTAGATATTCAAGGGAAAACACTTGAGTCCTTTCTGGCAAACAGTTTGATGAGAGGACTGATTCCAAACTCATGTCTGTCCACTAAATATGAAATAACAGCCAGCAGCTTCTTAGCATAGCTTAGCATAAAAATGGGAGCAGATCGAAAAGGTCAAGTTGGTTCTAAAGCTAGCGGCTTATGACGAGCAGTTATACGTGACAGAGACTCCATCTTCTGTCTCACTAAAACCAAAACAGCATTTTGTTTTTAGCCTGCCTTGTTTCTGCACACAGATTTAATTTGCTCAGCATAGGACTCTTCACTGACTTATTTATCACGAGACAATATGCTCTTCATTTAGGTTTGCATCCAACATCGACAGACCGTCTGTGCTTTGACATGAGGAACAGTTTTCTCTGAGCACTGCTCTGGGTTAGTCTCTGTGGTAAGCTGCTGTTCCGGTACACTCACAGGTTTGTTCCAAAGTTGAACGATCTCACATTGATGTCAGACGTGTGGAGTTTCCCATCCAATATCACCACTGATTGCCAAAACTGTTGCAAAGTTGTGAACTCCAAAACTGACCCATTAGCTCCTCAATGGACCATTACAGTTTTCATGTTCACTCAGTACATTACACGCACAGTTAAAGCTCGATTCGGCGCTTTAGTCGGACTACTGTCCATGTCCCGGTACACAAGTGCTGAGGGAGAATTGATTAATGGACCAAAAGCATGTCTGACTCTGCTACAGTACGTGGTGATGTGCCCCGTTCAGGTGATTGCCGTTGGACCTTCTTCTGGTTGACTTTTTAAAGATATTTTGGGAGCTTTTTTGTGCTTTCATTTGACAGGACAGCTGAAGAGTGGACAGAAAGTGGGGGAGAGAGAGAAAGATAGAATGACCCGCAGCAAAGGGCCACAACCTCTGAATAAGGGGAGCCCTCTCTACCAACTGAGCAACCAGGGCGCCTCTCTTTCGGTTGATTAAACAAGCTACAAACAAATTAGCAAGCAGCTAGCAGATTCCCTGTCGGACGGTGAAAACATGGACAACTTCACAGCACTGCACACTCTGGATCTACTCTTTACTTTTGGTACAAATGAAATGCGTGCTCCTCCTCGTGCTTATGGTGTTTTTGTTTTCTTCTCAGCTTTCCTCTACAAATTTATGCTGTCCGAGTTCCGGGCCAAAGAGACTGTGAGGACCATCGATCATTCGCAGAATGCTTCGGCCAGTCTACAGCTGATTGAGGCGTAAAAATGCAACAATAAATCGATCCCCAATTATCTAGATGTGTTAGTACGACTTTAATAAATTCCACTTTGCACAATTTCAGCTGGACTTACATGTTCACATGTTTTTCAAAAGTCCAGTTTTAGTCAGACAAACACAACAAGTCAACTTTTTCTATCATCATGTAAACGTACTGACTGATTCTCAAAGAGATAAACTGATATTTTCTTTGCCTGTGTCCTGTGTGCTGCCGGCTCTTGTCTTTAAACAGATCCCCACTATGCTCTTGTTCTCTAATGTAAAGATGCCTCATTCTCCTCAATAGAAAGCACTGGGAAATGTCATCTGTGGTCAATAGCCTCCCATTGACCACATGTGGTGACCCTGACAGGCAGCTGTCACATTCATATGTAAATAACAACTCTAAAAAACTAAACCGTGTGAAATCAGGGTCATTTTAAAATCTGTTCCTGGACATTTTTAGGACATCAACAGGTAAATCAAACATCCCTCGTCACCTCTCTTTGCTTAGTTTCTAGACTGCTTCACTGCTCCCGTGTCACCTGTGGATTCTCAGAGCCCAGGGAGGTCAGTGTAACACAAACACTGGCCTAATTGGCCCCAATTAAGTCATTATGCAACACAAGCCAGAGGTCTGACAGTTTACAACCCTCCAGCTCTCCGCACAAAGACCTGCGTCAGCTTTGACTCTGAGAACGCCCACCAGCTTTCGTCTGCGGTAGAAAATGAATTATGAGGCACTGCAGGTCTGTCAGGGACACACAATTAAATCAGCAGTGTGTGGGGCATCATGGGAAGTTTTGGCTGCTGAGATGAACAGTGTGTGTATAGATGTGTGAGCATGTGTATGAGTACATGCTAGCATATGTGTGCTTACCTCTCCGGACATGTCGGGAGCCAGAGGGATGAGGGGCCACAGGGAGGAGTAGATAATGAAAAACACCACCCACAGGCCGATGCTTCCCCATATGGCGATGTGACTGAACTGTGGTTGGAGAATAACAAGACGGTGAGGAGACAGAGCAGACTTCATTTAATGCAGATTTCAGCTTTATTTCAGTTTACCTTTTAAAGGAGAAGTTTACTTTTTTGCACATTAAGCCTTATAATAAGGATAATTACGATCATATACGATGTTCTACAGTGTTATTATGACTAATGGTGCAGTCCTGAGAGCTGGAGCTCTTTGCTAACGTCACCACTAGCTGAAAACAACAGAGGTGCATCGGCACTGACAGTGCTCCGACAATCCGTCGGAAAACACAATAAACGCTCACTTTAAAGGCGAGAAATGTTTAATGATGTCCCCTCATGTACCGAAACTGAAACATGAAGATTAACAACGGCTTTTGACCCAGAAACGGCTCTTTCAGCTGCTTCAGAAAACAAACAAACAGCTGTTTCTGGGTTATAAGCCACCGTTTTTTTTAATACTGATGCCTCACATCTCACCTACATCAGCAAATGAAACCATCGGTGAGGAGATCAGATATTACTGTCTGTGATATTAAACTCTATGAAAGGCTTTACGGGACACAGACCAGAAAAGACGACTTGCTCTTTCCAAGCATGATCGATCCACTGTCCTCTGTTTTATTATGTACGGTTGGAAACGAGGACATTTTATTTTTAGATGACTTTGTGTCAATGGCCGAACTGGTTTTGTGTTAATAAGTGGTGTCTCTCTTTCACTCTCTTCCAAAACAAAGGCTCACGCTAGACAAGATCTTTGCGACAGAAAGCAGTAACGCTTTGTCCACATGCAGCGCTACAATCAACAGCAATTGAGAGTTCCATGGACGGGCTTTAAAGTTGTATCTGGACCAACATTTTCATACACTCTCCTTTGTGTTTGTTGAATTTTTTTTTTTAGCGTATTTTAGCATAAGGGTTCATAGTGAGTCCTGAGTAACCTGAGGGAATTACCCCACAGTGACTGGGAGTAAAGTTACGAGCTCAGTGGGAAAACCATAAAGGTGTTTGGAGGTGAAGAGGATGTAAAATATGACACAAGTGTCTGAGGTCACATAAAACGGAGGAACTGGATTGAGATAACAGAGCTTTAGCGAGAGAGTAGAGAACTGTGAACTCACCATAGTCCAGGATGAGGTCTCAAGGCCGGCTTTAAGACAAACTGTGATGACCACAAACTGTGCAGACACAAATCACACAGACATTAAACAAAGACTTTCTCCCTTTACAGCTGATATCAATCACGAGATGAGCATCACAATTTTCCATGAAGTAGGTATTCTTGTTTTACATACGCTACAGACTAAAACTGGAAAGATCAGCAGATGAAATGAAATTCACAAGGAAGCAAATGTGATGTTTATTGACAGAAAGTGGATTACACTTGGCTCAGACACCTCAAGCGTTTAACGCTGCAGAGACACTGACTCAAGAAGACTGGTGCACTCACTGTGTAAACCATGTTGCCTAAGAGGAGATAGTCTGGAGTTCTTCCGTTGCCAAAAACTGTATCTGTGAAGGGAATCAACAACAGAAGCTTTTAAGGCCAAAGCTGTCTCTTTTCAACTCTCAGGTTTCATATGGAGTTCCATTAGGTGATCCAAAGAGTAAACAACCAGACAGCACATTGGATTTTACTTTAATATACTTCTCAGTGTGAACTTTGGTGTAAAACCCTCTACAGGAGGCTCAGATGTAAAGGCGGACATGGGAACATTGAGCGAAAACCACAGTCCAGTGCTGCTTCCATTACTGCTCTTTGAGCGAGGCAGGAATGTTAATTCTGTCTTTCTCAAATATTGGGAAAGTGTTTATGAAAAGCCATCAGGAAGCTGAACTGCTGAGCATTAATCATGTTCAGAAATTTAATGCTCCGGCCAATTCGCAGCTGAAATAGAAAGAACATGTCTGTTTTTTTCCTGACGAAATGCTTATTTGTTCAATCATTAAACCCGAATCCAACCTCCTGAGAACACTTTTCCTAAAACAGAAGTTAAAAGAACTTCCTAAATTAATAAAAAAGAAATTTATTCAAATCACACGGGCATATTGCTCAAAACTGTTTGTTGATGTGTGCTGCAGCAGGGGCCAAAATATCAGAAATGAGCGACTGCCAGCAAAGGAGGAAAGAAAGAGAAGCTCGGCTTTCCCTTCACTTCCTACTGGTCACATGTCTTGTGTGCGCTGAAGCTTTGCTGACAGCCTGTCAGTCAGAGTGAAGGGGCTTGGCGCCTTTGTTTGGAAAGCAAGCCCAAGCTTGTGTGGTCCTCTGCTTGGACCAGCCAAGACTTACTGGCTCAAAGATCCCTATTCTCTCTGCACACACACACACACACACACACACACACAAACACATCTTGCATCTTAACATGCACAAACATGCACAATTGACCTATGGATAAATACAGTTGTTGTATATTGCACACAGAAAAGAATGGCTGTGGTTGTCTGTTTGGATAAAAAGCATCATTGTCGAGTTTGTGTCTGAGTGGCATGTTTAAAAAAAAAAAAAGGAAGTGCGAATAACTGTGTGCAAAAGCATTTCAGCAGGTCACCGTGTGCACACATGAACTGGATTCAAAGCTCAATTTTCGCTTGTTAGTGTGTGTCGCTCTCGCCACAGCACACACATGTTTGCAATTCATGAGCGGATGGTTGAAGAGAGAACTGATTGAGACAGAGTATGTGTGTTTGACCGTCCTCCCTCTTCATCCATCGAGTCCGCCGGGAGCCGCGGCCGAGTCTCTGGGAGCTACTTACCATGCTGGAAGGCTTTAAGTGGGAACCAGAAGAGGATGACGGAGTGGAAGAGGCCGTTCAGACAATGGGCCCAGAAGACCTGCAAAAATAGAAGGGAGTGGGATGGAGGGGAAGGAGGCCGAGAGGAGGAGGAGAGAGGTGGGGGGTTGGAGGCGGCAGGAGATTCCAAGAAGAGAGAGTGAGAGGGAAAGAGAGAGAAAGAAAAAAAAAGCATGTGAAAAGGGTGTGGGGAGCTTCAGCCTTCCAAGTGACCCCTGACCCGGGCCCTTTGTGCCAGCCCAGCGCTAGGCTAAGTGGCGGTTTTGTCGGGGCCTCCTTGCTGAATGGCCACCCCGCTGACAGACATGCTGTATGTCCTCTGTGTGTGTTATGGAGGAGAGAGAGGCTGCTGAGAGTGCAAGCAAGCGGATGTCAGCGTGCAGGTTTTAACTCAGACTTTTTCTTTTATTCAACAGAGTTGAATAAAAACGCAGTTGGGCAGAAGAAACTGCAAAACACACGTCCTCACCTGCGCCAAAAGAACGTTATACAACATCAATAAATGTGCTGCCAGCGTGAGTGCTTCCTTTTATTATATTTCATTAGACTTCAGCCCTTTCATGTAAGAATTTTAACTCTGAGTAGAAATAAATGACAGAAGGGTTTAAACAAGCAGAAATCAGTCTAGAAACACACACATGCAGACTGACAGGCCTGACAGAGATTAAACTGTTTTCATGGTTATTATTAAGGGCTTGGAAAATCGCGGCGTGGACCGCAGTCTGCGTGTGTGTCTGTGTATGCAAGCACGCAGACTTTGGATGAGTCCTTTAAATCAATACTCCCAGTCCAAAACCACCTTGTTTCAAATTTACATTATGCAACACCCGAGCCAAACACAACACTAATGGGCGATGTAGCATGAAACAGCCGTGAAATCTTATTCTGCCAAAAAATGCTCAGCATCGGTGCCCCCTCTTCCTCCCCCTCACTGACCCAGACGTTGGTGTTAATTCTAAGAGCTGAAAATTCGTCAAACCTGGAGATTAAACGGCAGACGGGGGAAAAATTAAAACAGAAAAAACATCATATTTTAATCTCAGGCCTCTTTGCAATCATTGGCTCTTGGCAGACGACAAGCTGGAGGCCCTGTCTTCTTTGAAAACACTCTTTTCAACAACTTCAGCAAAACTGTCAATGAAACATAAAACATAACTGGACACCCTGAAAGGGAACATTTCTTGGGATTTCCGCAAGTGAGGGTCACTTAAGAAAAACCATTAGTGCTGCCTTGCTGAAGTATTTTCTGCCATGAAAGGAAACTTTTGCGGACTTTAACATATGTGTCAGCCTCAGTGGCACAGCCTCCTCACCTTCTCTATCTCCTGAATAAAGTCCCACAGCAGCCCCCGCCTGGCCCCCAACCACACACACACACACACACACACACACACACACACACACTCACAGCATTACCTCACCCTCCCACTGAGCGAGGTCTGGCCTAAACCAACCCCCACTTCTCCTCTATCTCTGTGCTCGGATGTGGACTAAAACATCCCCAAAGTAACAATCACATATTTATGCCAATTAGCCTCCCACTGACACACTCGGCTCTCCATCAGCCTCCTCCTCAACTATCCCACTCCCAAACCCAGTGGGGGTGCAAACAAGCCCCAGTTTCCCCTCTACAATAATGAATGCTAATGAAATCAATAAATGTTCATAATCATTTGTCACAGTGGGATCCTCCCTTTCACCCCTGCAGACACCCGGCTCTCTTTCTTCCCCTTGTATCCCAGCAAGCTGCAAAGGATAGAGATTCCCTCCAAGTAAATTCCCGCTCTGTCCTGGAGAGATTTTACCCTTTGTGGAGCTCCTGACTGCCAGAAAAAGCATGAATGCCAGTAAATAATATTGAGCCAAATATTTCCAGAGTTGCCCACCCCTTTCTGTCTTTGTTTTGAACAGTTGAAGTAAGAAGAGAAAGAAACTGACGAGTATAAGGTGCCATATAAAAGCGGATAGTTAGTGTATTACCACAACCACATTAAAGGGCGCACAGTTTATTAGAGTGACTCAAACGTCCGGAATATGTCATTAAAAGGGAGCAGGCATTGCATGTTAAGCCACGCCTCGTGTTTTTTACACCTCCCTCCTCTCACCTCACACACACAAGCAGCCTTCATTCACAAAGACAGTATCTGTTGTGTACAAAAGAGCCAGGCGTGCAAAAAGACAGGCTTCGTGGGGCCAAATTCCTGCTGGATTTTCTCGCCTCGCCTCAGGCCAGCTGCAAGGAAAATATCTCGGGAAAAGAGTGGACAAGCCAGCAAAAACAACCTGCTGACCTGGCCGAGTCATCATTTATGGGTCTTGGAAAATGTGGCCTAAACAAAATTAAGGTTGATTCGCTTCTAACTATCAGACACATACTTCTGTGAACCTTTTTTGGCATGAGACAGTTAATGAAACCTTAAAAAAAAAACAAAAAAAGTTATTAAAGGGAAAATATTCGCTCTACAACAGAATTCAACCGAGATGCTGGACGATTCAGTCAGCAGCTGTGAGAAGAAATCTCCCTTTAATCTGCTGTATATTTATTAACGGACAGAAGACAAAGTCTGATGCTGTCGACACAACCACAAAGCACATTTACTCCAGACAACACAAAGCACTTATTCTGAGTATCACACGACTGCTTTTCCACCAGCGGACCTGGATTTCTTCAGAATTCTTTAATTAACAGTCACGGCAGAAACAAATCATGTATTTATGTACACTGACTCGCCTGGTGACCTTGTGTGTTGCCATTAATCATGTGTGAGTTTACAATTGTGGTAAGAGCTCTGAGGAGACTTTCTCATGTTTTCTTTTTATGCAGTTAATAAAACGGGTGTGACATTAGTGGGTCAGCGACTTGTAACTGTTATTAGAAAATGTCTGGCAATTTATTTACTTCATGAAATGTCAGAAACATCAAAAATAGCCTGTCAACAAAAAAAAGCATCAAATCCCTGCAACGACTGAAGACTGTCGCTTCCACTCAGGCGGGAACTCTCTGTTATCTCGTATGTGAAGTGTTGGACTTGATGGGTTAAACTCGATCTGACAGTGTTGCTCTGAGAACAAACAACACCCTCACTTAAACAAATTGCACAATATCCCACAACAAATGCTGTCACACAATGACAGCACACTCTTTCTCTTCCCCCGATTCTTTCTGCTGCATCCCCCAGCCCATCTGACCTCTCCTGCCCCTGACCGCCATAGCCAATCAGTCTTTAATCCAGCCCCATGCAGCGCTAACCAGGTCACCACGCCTGTGAGGAGGGTCCATGGCTCTGGTTCAGCATGGAGAATAGAGGAGACATCTTTATTACCACTGGGGGAAAGCTAACGGACAGCCCCTGCGACCAGACAGAGCAGGTCAAGCCAGGCCAAACGGGGATATGACTGGAGACGCGCTGACTGCAGCTGCTGGGTGACTGCGGAAGCATTAGCCCTGAACCGCAGGACAGGAAGATCTTGTGTCATTAATGTGATGTTCACTGGCTGTAACAGCTCAAACATTTGACCCTTTCATTTGTGTCATGGACCAAAAAAACAGCCAAATTTAGAGGGAATGATGCTTCACTTAAAGATGTTTCAAACAAAAACAGTTTCCATAGGTGATGAAGTCAGATACAGTACGTTGACGGGAAACTGGGCCAAACAACAGACCAACGACTCCAAAACAGATGTGAAAAACTCCAAAATATTAACTGAGTAAAAGTCCTTTACAACTCGAAACACATTCACTGGCAAAATGATGTTACTGTTGCTGCAAACAATAGAAAAAGATACCTCAACAAATAACTAAAGCAAAAAGACTGAAGTAAATAATGAAAGAATAATAAAAAAATAATAAGAAAGCATTTGAATATGGTTGCATGCAATTCAAATAGTCAATATGCACATTAAAAACATGTGGCAGAGACTAATGTTACCTTAGTGTTGAAGCCCATGGCATTCTGGGAGGTTTTGTAGAGTTCTGGGTATTTTAGCATGTTTTCTTTCCGGCAGGAGCGCTCAAATATTCCCAGAGTGAGAGGAGGCAGAGCAGTAAAGATCTGCATAAAAACAAAACAAAGAAACATCAGAGAAAAATATGAGAATTTTTTTTTTATATTATTTAGTGTTTCACACACACTTTTTTATTGAAAAGATGAAAAAAGACCTCTTCACCGTCTAAAACATTGTTATTTTTTTGAATGTAAGTGACCTTGAGTCACAGTAATTTAATCTCGAAAGACTCACATCAAAGCATCTCTGAAAGATTTCAAACAAAACTCATGTCATCCCATGGAACCTATGAGGTGCAACTGAACAAGCCAGCGAAAAGACCTTGAGCTATCACAATAAATGTTTTTATAGTGCATATGGACAGTGTGGGGACACATGTAACAAGAGAAAAATGGCAAAAAGAAAGCCTTGTTAACAAATGGATTAATTCATGCTCTGCATTGATTTTTTGAACTGACTGTCCAAACCTTTATAGGTGCAACCGAAAACCAAAATAACTTTATGTAATTTATTAAACTCCTGTCAGGTGGATGTGTGAAGGATTGTGTACATGGATGCTGCAGGCCAGAGCTCCCCCTTTTTTTCTAGTTTTTACTGACTCTTTCATTGTTGTGGGAATCGAACGGCTTTTTGTTTCAAACAACGTTTCGTTGGACGTGTTACAAGCGACAATAAAGTATCCTAACTTATCTCTGGGGGTGTAACGGTACATTTTAACAATGATATGATGTGTATTATGACACATGGTTTTCGATACGATATGACACGATTTAATGACGAGAAATCAATATAGAAAAGTTTTTTTTGCCAAAAATAGAGGAAAAGAAAATGTCTGTTTCTGCGCAGTGGTGGAGGAGGTGAAACTCTGGAAAAGCTCGATACACTGAACGACACAAACATTCAGTTCGAGGCCTCGATTCAGTCTGTGTGGACGCAAACGCTGACTGAAAATCTCTGGTTCTCCTGCTGCTTCCTGCCGTGATCCACCGTTATCTGAAGAGACGCCGCTGACACGACACACATGAGCAGGACGTCGGAGAATGACCTGGAGTAACCTTTACAACTGTTTACCATCAGAACTGTGAAAAATACATCCACATAACAACTTGGACATGATAAATACAAGGCACTTATTCTTAGTATTGATACATTGATTTGTGCTTCAAAAAATGATCTTAGATCGATACAAGTCACACTAGAAAGACGATTTGTCGTTTACCTATCAATGTGGTTTGACTGTAGAAATATATATCTATCTATCTATATATATATAATATCGATGCATCAATGTATCGTTACACCCCACTTATCATTTTTAGCACGCACTACTTGGTCAAGTGTAAAGTCAGTTTAAACTTATGGTTGATGCTTGTCTCCATCATTTCCTCCATCTTTACATTTACAGACAAATTTATGTCATTTTATTCTCTTCTTGCCTTGTTCTTTACATCATTGAACACCAATGACCTTAAACCCCCCCAGGGTTCCTTATTTTGATTTGTCATGCTTCAAGTCTGTTCATATGCAAAACCCATCTCCAATGAACATCTGCGATGCCCTCGACTAAGAAGCAGGTATTTAGGCTGAGCTGAAGTGTAATTTCTTAGCGGTGTTGTAATGTTGTTCTGTATAGCAGCTGCTGAGAGAGAAGTGATGGTATTGTGTGACTGGAAGCGGTGGTGGTGGGGTGGGTGTTCAGCGGGTCAGCTGGTGTGAGATCCCTGTAGGCCCATCTGGACTGGGAGTCTGCAGGCCTCTGTCTGCAGAACCAGGGAGCCACAGGACATGCTCCACTGGGCTCCTTTCTTATTCAGAGTCAGGCGCAGGAAGATCTCCATTGAGGGGCGGATTCAGCCGACTGCCTCTGACAGACTCCCACTGAGACTAAGGAATTCCCCCAGTTTTTGGATAAAGTGAAAGACTGAACCCCCACCCCCCATACAGTACAGGTTCTAAGCTGGTGGTTTATTGTTAAAAAAGCGGAGCTGAGGAAATGCTCCTCTCACTTGACAGTTTCGCCCTCCCATAAATGACTTCCACTGGAGGCAGATCAGGTATGTGTGGAAACTTCACTTCGCACTTCTCTCATTCATTTTTGTTTATGGAATTGAGCTGATTTTAATAAAAACATTTAAGCTACATATCATCTCGTTGTGAGCTGCATGGTATCAAAGATCAGACTCGCAGATGCTTTTTTGTTCTTCTACTTAATTCATGACAGATATGAAATATGAGTTCATTAGGAGTGGTCCCATTATAGCGCCCTGTGGGACTCCCTACATCAGCAGCCGGCTCTGTTGTTGCTCCATTCTTCTTTTTCTTTTTATCATTCAAACGTAGCGGCCCTTGCTAACTATACTCTTTGGGGCAAGTAGAGCTGTTGTTCTTTCGTATTCCATTCATAGTTGAGGGCACAGAGGGAATATGAGCTTGACAACAGACCATAAATAAAGGAGAAAATGTTCAAGCTGTTGATGACATAGTCACGCTACAAAGGGATTCGTACTGGGGCACCGCTGCAAATCAGTTGCATGTCAGAGAGTGACGGGTCACAGGAGTAAAGTGGGCTTTTTCAGAGAGTTAATTTCATAAACACTCACCACGTTGTACAAACCAATGCACCAGCGTTCAAACAGGATCTGGCCTGAGAAGCCATTGACGAAGGCGAACCAGATCTATGGAGACAAAATCACATAAAGAAGAACAGAAAATGATGGCAGTGCAACAGTTAAACACAATGACAGATTTGTAAAACAGTTATATATGCTTTCCATTAGTGACAGTGAGGGTCAGTGGTTACCATCATCAGATTTAAGATGGACTCACTGTGTCTACAAACACTCCGTTTGTCTGTCACACTACATTCCTCACTGTCTTATGACAACAGAGACTTTAGAGAGAGGATGAAGAGTCTCTTATATTATGTAAAAAATATCAAAGAGTGAGAAGTTTTTGCTGATGTTTCTATAACATTATTGCAAGGGTGATGTATGTTCCAACCGTGGTCGTTTTACAAGTACTGCAATGAAAACAAAATTTCTCATCAATTACAAAACAACAACAAAATGATTCTAAAACAAATGTGGGTTTGTTTGAAGTGCTGACCTTTGATCAACATGTCATTCATCTAACTTATCCAGGTTTCAAACTCAGGAAAGGCAAGAGGCCACAATAGAAAGAATCAGAGACAAATGAGTGGCAGCGGGAAAGAACTGGACCACCAGATACCACCTCCACGATGCAAATTACCAACCACTTCATCAAGGGATTACCTACAAACATACATCAAGCCCTCGATTCCCTTCTTGATCTACCGGAAGATACGTGGGTGACAGAAGAGGTTAGTTATGAGGCCGGAGTCGGGGCTGTCCAGGGTATGGGACTTTGAATGATGCAGACTCTGATATACTGTGTCAGGGCAGGGAGACAGAGGTAATGTAAACCATATGCCAAGTGGAGATTAGGTTTATCACCGTATCGTGATTCGTCATACTTGTCTGAACAAACCAGTGCCTCTCAAATCAAGACAGAAGCCAGGTATTCTAAATGAACCATATAAGGTGCGGTTAAAATACAGTTTGTAGTCCAAATAATCGAAGTGTGGAATGTTTAAATTGTTGCAAAGCAGATTTGTCTGACAGAATAATTGCTTCTATACTGAAAGTGAATCAGAAACTGTTCCTCAGCGTTACAGTTTGACACTTCGGCTCCAGAAACGGCTCTTGCTCACGCCAAATCTGTCAGGGGAACATCAGGGGTGCCATGTTTTGGCCATGGCCAACCGAGCATTTCCTCGCTTCATTTAACTTCATTATGAAGGCATGAACTGCTACAAATTCTCAGATTCAGACAAAGCCTATTTGAGAGCCCCACCCGCTGCTGCCACTCTCTACAGGACCAATACCAATCTGCCACTGGTCCCATTTAATCGTGTAAGAGTACGCATGAAAACAAATGTCTGTCACCCCACCGCTCACCCCCTCTTCATTCCCTTAGTGGGAACGGGAGGGGGGGCTGCCTATAGAAGAAGCCTGTGTTTATGCGTGCCCCTCACCTCCCCTTTCTGCCACACCCACCCACCACAGACGCCACCTTCTGCTCCATCAGGTGCACTCTACCATGACGTTGTTTCTTTTAAAAGAGAGGGCCTGTTTTCAAATTCATGTGGGATGTTCGACCCAGTCTGGTACCGTGTGGCTCTGTCACCGTGAGAATCAGGCGGTTTACGAATACTTTAGGTGTTTGTGTCTTGGCGTCAGATGCTGTTGCTATGGGTTACGTGTAGATGAATCTCAAGCCATGAGGCAGGTTCAACCATTAGTATGGCTCAAGCAATAATAACCAGAGGCTAGCCAGTAGGTCAAACTGCTGAATTAATTACAGCTCTGCCCAATGAGAGGCTCTGGGCTGATATATTGTTGTGCTGAGTTAAAAAAAGGCTCCTATTCAAAGTACGTGGTAACAGCTTCTGTGTGAGTGTTTTGGCCTGGTCTTTGGGGTCCCAATAGCTTCTCTCCCTCTTTCTCCCTCTCTCATCTCTTGAGGGACAGATGCATTGATTTGCTCATTAGGGGAAGTACCAGGCAGGATTTTTCTTCCCCTTTTCTTCTCCTCATTGAGTGGCACTCAGTGGAGGGGTGTGGCTGGCCTCTCTCCCCGACTGCACATCGTGAAAAACAGTAATGGAAGGAAGCAGCAGCTGAGAAAGGGGGAACTGGGCCGATAAGAAGACTTCTTGCATATATTCATCAGTGAATCAAAAATCATTGATTCGAAGGCCGCGTTTAGAAGTGGACGAGTGGGGGTTGAGCATGACATTTGTCCTCAACTATGTGAGTCCTGATACTCTTAATCTTGGTATTGCAGAGTTTCTAATGGAATTCATACACAAAGCTAGCAGAGAATAAGGAGGTACATAAAGAGGGAGCTGATAAATACGCTGGAAATATGTGGAGCCGCAAACACAAGCTGTGTCACAATGCCTGGCACTGCCGCTGTGGTTTCATTCAGCATGCGACCGTCGGCAAGCTTTACTCTGCAACTCTGAGCTGCGCTGAATGAGCTTTCATGTAATTGCCTCATAAATGCCACTTGTCCATCACCCCCCTCTGTAGCACTCTGGCAATGTGTCAATCAAACATGAGTGGCCAGCTGGATCGGCCATTTGAATCGAGTTGCTATGGCTTCCTTTGCAAAGGCCTCTTAGTTTGAATGTGGCTGAATTCAGTCATTTTTGCTCCGTTCTTTAGTTAATAGTTTGATTTGTATCAAAATACCAGATATGAATACTACTTCAAGTTTAGTTTGCAGTGGGTGACATTATTTAGAAAATATCTAAGTAATCAGAACGACCTTTTTCAATCAGAAAGTCATGTTTCAAGTGTGGCTTCTGTTCTGTGATTAGTAAAAGGAATGCAAACTATAATCAACAGCCCTATGAAAGCCAATAGAGACACTGTGAAGCCATTTCAGCTGTCTATCACTCATGCACTGGAGTGACAGCCTCACGTTCTGACTCACAATTAACCCTCAATGAGTTACAGAAAATCCTGAATAATAACAAAACTCACATTCACGTCTTCCACAAAAGCCACAGAAGCCTTCAGCCTCCAACTCTTTGTCTCTTAAAAAGAACTAAAGCCTTGATGGAGAGAGAGGGAGACCATAAGAAGCTTAAAAAAAAAGAGTCTCCCAGTCCTGGTATTCAAATTTAACCACGCACTGTACCAAACAACACTGCTGCGAACAAAGAAAGTTACGATTCCAGTCAACATCCTTCATTCTCTCCATGTAAGGAGGCCTGGGAGTCATGCAGAAAAACATGTGAGCACAAAAGTAAACCTATTAGTGCAACAAATGTAGCTTTTATCACACGCTGGGGTTGCTGGCGTGTTACATGTCAGACTCTTACAAAACAGTGACATTTGAAAAATTGAAGCAGCCAAAGAGGGAAAAAATATCCTATTATCTATGTGAATCCCCTGAAGCGACGAAGCACTGGGAGGGAGGGGGAGTTATGTTTTCAGAGAGCAACAAAAGGTGTGCTGGAGAGAAGCTCGCTCGCCCACCGAACTATAGATGTTATGTTCCAGTTGTAGGAAAAGACGAGCTGTGAAAAGGGACCTAGAATGTTTCCAAGAGCAGCTGCAGACGGACAAAAAAAAGGAATAAACAATGTTGAAAGGAACTGTGACAGGTTTGCTTTGATTTAGTCCATTTTGGATTTAAAGGAAGGACAAAGACAAAGAATTAGAAGAAAAGGGCAGTTCTTTATAGTGTCAAATCTATCTTACATATTTGCTAGAAGTTACGCCACCATTGTGAACTAAAAAGATGGAGAAGTTTGCACATGGTTAAAAAAGGCAAAAAAAATAAAAATCAACATTCAGAAACAAATGAAATTGAATTTTATTTTGGACCTGCATATATAATTTTTTTTTCCTAACCCGGAATAGTCCAACAAAACAGCTACAGGTCAGCAACTGAAGTTCTAGACTAGAACGAGAACAAGTGCTCTCTTTCACTTCAGGTCACAAGAAACAGAAGCAGACATGCTGGAATGTAACAGCTAGTGAATATAAACTAGAATGAGAATCAGAGTTCAAGCGTCAAAAGCAGAAAATTACCCAAAAAGATTTGATCGCAGGTGATGATATTTCAAAAACGAGGGCGATTCTTTTTTTTTTTTTTGGCTCCCTGGAGAAACGTCAGAGAAAAGTCAAACCGTCTCACAGTAGAGGAAGTGTGTAAATCATTTGCGTTCAGTAAATTTCTTTCCTTTGTTCTGGTCTCTTGTGCTCTATTCTTCACACATGCTTTCATTTTTCTAGTTTTTATTTTTTCATTAAAGCGGTTTGGCAAAGCTAAATTTGGCTGCTTAATTAATGAAATATTTACAGTGGTCATGATTTTGGTTTTTGATTAATTGTTATATTGACCTTTAAAATTGGTGCTTTGCTGGTAAATTACTCTGGCACATCAAATCATAAGTCTCCTAAACTAACAGACAGCTACAAGGAGCCATCAAGATGTTTCGGCTTTAGTTTTGGGGTAATGCTGCTGCACATGTTCTGCACAGAGGCAGTTTACAGCGACAGAGGAGCACCAGAGAGCAGATGGGAAAAATGAAAGTCAAACATCTTGAGCAAAAGATCCTTCGAAACAGATCATCATCAAATTTTGAATTTAGGCCAAGTGATGTTAAGCAAGAACAGATCATATGCAAAGACTTCGTGACACTTGAGTTTGTGCTGCAAAAACACCAAAAACTGCAGCACAGGATGGAGGCTGAGACGAATTACGTCTTCTTGGTCTAACGTGAAGCATCAAATTAAATGGATATTACAGAATTCTTGACATAGGGCCTCATTTTCGACTTCTCCAGTCCTATTCCTGTTGATAGAGACAATTTTTTGGCTCATTTGACGCAGTACAGAGTTTGGACGGCTCAGTTTCATCACTAGAGCTAATGCTAGCGTAAGTCAAGAGACCCTGCGGCTGCTACCAAGCTCAGATTCTGCACTCCAAGCGCACCCAAAGCAAGTCAAATATGACGACAGTCTACTGAGGTGAATTTGAGCGTTTGTAGAAGAATTTCATGTGCACTGACGGCAGAATGCTGGATCAAAACATCTGAGCACTTGTGATGATGAAGCTGCTGCTGATAGGAAGCACTTAACCTGTCTGCTCATTCCTGGTGACGGCTCTGAAGCTGCAGTCCGTTCTGGGTCTGGTGTCTGTCAAATGCCATCAAACCTACCGCACAGCTACAGACAGATGTGCCAACACGTGTGACCCTCTTATCCACTGATACGCAGAGTTCAGCTGGTGGATGTGAGCAGATTATATTAGCTGCTCGTGACTATCTGAAGCAAAGATGGATTCCTGCATCTTCAGCACACTAAACATTCAACAATCAAAGTGCTGAGTAAAAATTCTGTGTTTTTCTTTTTCTTTTTAACCTTATGTTGACAAAAAACCTTTCAAGGAGAAGTCGTGGTTCCCAGTTTTCAAGTTTAAGCACATGGTGAGTTAAATGTTGTAGGATCAGCTGTCAAGTGATAAGATCTTAAACTTTTGAGAACATTTTTCTATTTTTCAAACTTAAAGGACTTTATTTAGCTTAAGAAAACTATTCAACTATGCAGAACAAACTTTTTTGTTATTATGAAAAATTTAGTGAATATTATAACAAACTAAAACTGAGAAAATGTTGAAATAATGACAAAAATACTACTTTGTTGTTACTGAAGTTTTCAGAAATATCAATTCTTTGGTGCTTACTCGATACTGAACATTTTGAACCGATACAATACTTATTCACTGCAGTATCGAGTTTAATGATACCAACAGCGCTTTTCTTCGCCTCCTCCTCCTCCTCCTCCACACTCTGCTTTCACTAACGTGCCTCGGCTGGCTGTTGCCAGCATAACAGCGTGCGTTTACCGAATGAAAGAGCTTTGTTTTCAACGAGGCAGCAGTAACTGTTAGAGGGGTGTGACCGTGTACACGAACATGACAGGATAAATGTTTACGAAAAGTCCAGAACCGTTGAGTTAAACTCAGATGTGCTAAGTTTCACCCTGTGGTGGTGCACAGAGCTGTGGAGAGAGGCCGTGCTGACATGTGGACACGGGGTAAAAAAATCTTTTCTTTATTCTTAGAAATCAGTAAACGTGTACACAGCAAACATCGCCCACTGTGAACACTTGTTACAGATTTCTGCAGACATGCACAGTCAGGGCTGCAGCAGAGCCTCCACAGTCACTTTTAATTGAAAAGGAAAAAAACAGAAGTGGTTCCAGTCAGATGCATGTGTTTGGTTCTTTTGCACTGCCACAGAGAAATACTGTATGAAGAAATATTACTGTGTTATTATATGATATGTATACATATACATACGTACATCCTGCTGTTGATCACTGGAAGACGGCCCCTTTACGTGATTGGCTGCTGCAGCGTGACACAGAGCTGCATCTCCTCTAAAGTTGAGCCGGTTTAGATTATTTTGCATTTTTTTTGGGCAGCTGCTGCAGCTCAGACTGCCACAGCCAGCACAGATGAGTCTCATTCAAAGGAAGCGAAAAGCTGCGTTTTCGCTGGATCACCTGATTTGGTCTGATGTTGCCTTAATGTTCCATCAGTTTTTCCCTGAGCTACTGAGGAAGGATATTTTCCTGGGTATTGGAATTAAAGTTGAAATTCTAGTATCTTGAAAATCCTGGTTGTTACATATATGTTAATAAGCATTCTGCATCTTAATCCTTGAGCGTGTTATGTGTGCTGCGTGTGTACATGTCTGTCTGTATCCGCTGTCACAGATGTGGCAGCATTTACGACCATTCAGATAAGCTGCCTGGATTGATACATTAGATTTTAATGAAGTGGAAAAGCAGACTTTCCGTTAATTACATATAGTTTCCCGTCATTACTGAGTGTGTCTGTGTGTTGTTTATTTGTGTATATTCTGTCCAGGTTTGTCAAAATTCAACCCATTCATCCATGAACTGCACAAACTGGCAGCTAATGTGAGAGGCCAGTCACCAGAAATACAAACATGGAAACTCGAACGAGAAGCTTTGCCTTTAGTTCATCATGTCATGTGGAAAAATCCCACTGCTTGCATTGAGTTGTGGTTCTGAAAGCTACTGTGTCAGACTCACCTCGATGATGTAGAGGACAATGTTCTTGTAGAAGCAATACAGGATGCACTTGGCGACGCGGTTGTAATTCCAGGCTCCGTGGACGAGCAGAAGATTCTTCAAGTATTTGAACTGTGTGTGAGGAAAGTAAACGGAGGGAAGCGATAACATGAATGAACAGCAAAGGTCTGTGTGCGGGTCCCCATCAAATGGTTTCTCAGAAACAGAGATCTGTGCTGGAACACTAAGAAAGCAGCGTATTTTGTCATCTTCCGACTGATGAGGCATTGTGGCAAGTTCTCGCTAACACATTCCAGAAATTCTAAGTCAACGGCTGAAAGATGAGACTTGAAAGTTGTTGAAAACAGGGGAGTTCATTGGTCTCCAAGGGCTCAATATAATAGTTGAATGGTTTTATAATTATACCACCATTCCAGGCCTGTGGTGAACTTACGATTTCGGTGCTATTTCTGGCCGATAAGTGTGATTACGCTGGAGCAGAACTTTGTGGCGAGTGTTTCATCTTACACACAAGTAAATGACTAAAACAGATCAGATGTTAACTGCATCGTCACAACATCCGACAAATGGGAAAGTTCTTAAAAGAGTGTGCCAGGCTATTTTGGACTTCTCCCCATTAGTAGATATCGCCCCTACGTTCTCCAAACGCTGTTCAAATGTGACCATGTGTTACTTCAGTAGATGTCAGGCTGCATTTTTAAAGCCCATTCACTGCCATTCATGT
>JAQLOL010000026.1:19871867-19888121 GCA_029783665.1 Naso thynnoides
GTGTGTAATGGGACCTTTAGTAAACACAGATATAAAGTACATGTACAATGCACTTATTAAGCTTGACTGCAGACTGCTGTGCCAACTCACCCAGTTGATAAAAAAAGCTTGGATAAACTTGATAACCTCCAGTGTGACCAGGAGACTGATGGGGATCAGGTTGTTGAACAGGATGATGAAGGTGAGGAAGTTGAGGCCAAAGTTAGCCGCCCCACCATCTATCAGGGGATGAGTTTTGGACAAAAGGAAGTGATACACAGAAGACTCATCAGTGCTGGTTCGTAAATGTCAGTTGGTTAAATGAAAAAACGCCCAAAGCTACTTCCAGCCAATGATCGACGTTATCCCAATCCAGAGACTGTCTTGGGCTAACGTCATGCGTTAGCTGGAATTAACCTTCTCTTCCAACCCAACCTCATCCTCTTAGAATTCAGCTGATTAACAGTCCAATTTAATGTCCCAAAGTAGCGAACAGGGACTAAAGAATCTCAAATGTCATTAGTGTCACAGCAGCAGCCTTGGCATCCAGCATGATCCAGGCAATGAAATCCACAAAGCACTATGTAAAATGATGCTGGTCCCCCAAAAAGCCCCAAACAATTGGCAATGATCAACATGTAACCCAAATGACACCAAACATGAAAACAGGAGGGATGTAATTTACCTTTCCTCAGCTCGCAGGGGGTGCAAATGTTACCTTCCTCAACCCAAGCCTTGATCTTAGCATTGTGGTTGAGAGGGACTGCCCTTCCCCACGACAGAACGATTGCAAAACAAAACAAAACTGGATGGCACAAAGAAAGTGGCAGAATGGAAGCTACTGCTACTGGTACAACAACACAAGGAGGGAAGTTTTTGGGTTTTTTTTTTTTTTTAGAAGTGGGGAGGAAGACAAACGTATCGGATGCTCTCAAGACAAAGGAGGGAGAATTCAGTCCATAGCATATTCTCAACCAACAATGAGTGGAAAAGAGGGGGTGGATTATGCCAGTGAAACACTTTGGATGTTAATGATGATCACTTCATCACCTCATTTCACTCATTTCTGGCAGCCGGCTTGTCATGTGATGTTGTGCAAGATTCCTGCCATCACATGAGAGCGTGGTTCTGTGTTGGATCAGTACCGAGCCATTAAAAA
Source organism: Naso thynnoides (assembly GCA_029783665.1). NCBI lineage: Eukaryota > Metazoa > Chordata > Actinopteri > Acanthuriformes > Acanthuridae > Naso > Naso thynnoides. The sequence goes on from JAQLOL010000026.1 coordinate 19,873,006, forward strand.
AAAAAAAAAAAAAACACGGCAAACCAAGACATGCACACGTCACACAAGTGCAACAGTTGACCTAACGTCTAATCAAATGTGTCACGACAATATATAATATAATATATAATATATAATAGTTTTGTAAATTAGGGCACAACCAATACACTGGCTTGTTGATATTATTAGCTGATATTGGCTTATTGCAGATGTTTCAGTATCTGCATTTGTTCTACGATATGCGCCGATATTAAAACTCTCTTTTAAGGTTGGAAAAAAATGCTTGGACTAGTGATTTAAAATGGTGTAATAATGAAGTTTGTCCAGCAGAGGGCAGTCCAATGCTTAATAACTATTAAGTGAGGCAGAGTCTTGCACGGGTCAGTTTTGTAAAACCCGTACCCGCCCATACGTGTTATTATGTTACCCGTTACCCGTCATCTCTGTCAGATCAGTGACGAAGCTGATGACGAGGTCAAGGGCCGCCGTTTGTCACCGACTTTCAAAATAATAGTAATGGCGGCTGGACAATAATGATTTATATTGCACATCTTATTAAATTTGTTTTATTCACCTGCTGCCCGCCTGCTTGTAGTTGTAGTTGAATTTATTATGTATAATTTTTGGTGCAGGACTCTAAAGTGTTTACTGTTCAGTGAACTGATGTTTGGAACAAAGTTTATTAAAACGTAAGACATCCTGCCTCCATTACATATCTTTGTCACTTGTATTTGATAACCAATCAGTCAGAATTATATATACATGTATCGGCAGCAGCATTAGCATTAGTGCCAAAAATTTCACATCAGTTGGACTTTAGTATAAATATAAATATAAGAGCATTTTCTAACCATGTTTAATTACATAGGTGAACATAAAGCAATTTCTAATAAATAATTAATTTACAGTAAGCACGGAGTTGCTTTGTTTCATTATTCAAGTGAAGTTTTATTTGGCTGTGTGTGTGACAAGATTACACCTCCTCGACATTATGCTAAAAGCAGATGTGCTGTCACTTGAGACATCGGCACTTCAATTATACAGATAGCCAGAATGAATTCAATTAAACTGTGATAAATGCACAAACGTCTACAAAAGCTGAATATGCTAAGTGAGAAAACTACAGCAGGTGGCAGGGATGTTTAACAAATGACCACTCATTCATTTCTGCTCTGAATCTGCATGAAGTTAAGCCGTCACAGTGTTTGGGGCTTCATGTGCGGGATGATCTGCGTCAGCGCTCAGCGACGGGTCAAAGTCAAATTAATTACTCACTGCTCATGCATAATAAGCTTCTGTGACATATGGGCCTGCGTGATGCACGGTGGCCAAACACTGACTCCTCTGTTCCTGTCTGCAACTGACGGCCCAAACGAAGGTGAGTGAGTGAAATTATCAACATTTTGAAAAATACAGTGATAGAAATAAAAGGGATGCTCAAGACTTGACACTCTTCCCACCTCTCTCTTTTGTCACAGGTTGGATAATATGCACTGGACAGAGTCTCAACAACTCCTCATGGAAGTACAATCAGTCTCAAGATGGATGCCTGCGATATGACTTACACTCCCCTTGTCAGTGTGATCTAGTGTCTTTCAGATGTGGGTTTTAATGCCACAGAGGACCACCCTGAAACCCATAAAGAACCAATAGAGGCTAATGTAACAGCTGATATAAAGGGACAGTGTAAGTCGTAGTGCAAGCTTGAATTGACCAGGGCACAACCTCTCCTACACAGGCCTATCAGGGAACAGAGTAATGGCCAGAGTGTCACGATAATCACTTTGCAAACCAGGTTCAGAGCTTCACCACAACAGACCAAGAGCCAGAGATACTGAGCAGCCCGTTTTGTTTTTTTTTCGCGCTGTGCTAATGTCTGTAACAGCAGCTTAAAATGAATCCATTTTCCGTAATAGCTTGTGAATGCATACAAAGACTAAGCAGGTTTTCACCTCTCCCCCCTCCCTCCCCTCTCTGTGTGTCATTTGAAAAATCCACCCAAGAGAAGAAAGCAGCAGAGGCACTAAAAAAATGTCAGCTCTTGCCCCTTAGGTTGCGCCACGTGTTGTGCTCAAGCAATAAACACGTATAAGCCTCCCGCTATGAAAAACCTCCTGAGCATGACATCGTCTCCCTGTCAGTCGGAGAAATCGCTGCTATTCATTTCTCGTAAAGAAATGAGGGTGGAGGGGGGTTAGATGAGGGTCTGAAGCTTGGAAACTGCAAAATGTTTAACGTGGCACCAAAAAAAAATGAAGGAAAAGTGAGACACTGTTTGCATCAGGCACTGAAAATAACTAGACGAAGGTATAAGAGAGCTGGAGGGGAAAAACCTATTGTTGGATCCCTGGTATGTGCTTGTCCATGGCATGGGCCCATACAAAGTAGGGCAACCATATAAGGGCGTGGGTAGGGGGCTTCATTTGCTTAGCAAAGGCAGAGCTTCAGTAAGGGGTTAGTAAGGGAGGGTCATTCACGGATGGCCAAGGCTTTTAAATGGTTGTTACCTGGAGCTGTTAAAAAAAACGACAACAAAGAAAACAACAAAATCAAACAGAACATTAGAAAGGAACAAAAAAGTACAGCAGCGCAGTGATATTCAACCATTTCTTTTCTTCACTCAAACTAAGTCACAACACATCTATGCATGTCACAGCTGGAATTCACTTATTCCCACATTGCCACACATTTCATTTGAATTGCGAAACATAGTTTAACTGAGGCAACAGAAAGACAACACGACACATACCAGCATTTAGGAACTTAAAATGACAAAGAAATAAGCTGATATGGACAAGTGAGACAAAATATGTCGAATCAGAGGAGCAGCGAGCGCTGTTTGGACTCTTACAGTTGAGATCCATGTACCAGGCAGCGTTGCCATACTGGTACTTCCAGATGGTTTGGCCGATGGAGCAGACCAGAGAGATGGCCAGCAGGCAGCCGAACAGCACAAGGATCTGAACGTTGGTGATCCGCTCCACATTGGACAGCTTCAGAGGAGGCCTAGTGGAATTCTGGGTAACGCACAAGAGGACAGTCGCAGAAAGAAAATCAGCAAAACGGCTGATGGTGATGATGTCTTTCAGCGCTCTCAGGCACCGTCCACACACGGAGATATTTTTGAAACAGTTTTTTCTCTGCGTTTTGGCCTTCTGTCCCCACTAGAGCTGTGTATCAGCAAGAATATGATGCAATAAGTATCGTGATACAGGAGTTACAATATAGTGTGATATATTACTTTTTTCTCCAATCTCATTTTAGGTAAACTGTCAGTAGAAAGAACAAACCACAATAAAATGTGTGTGTGTCTGGGGGGAGGGGGGGTATTTTTTATTTTTTATGCAATCAGATTATCATGGCAATAATTTTTGTGCAGTAGCCCTCAAGGGTTAAAAAAAACAAAAAAACAAAAAAAAAAACCCATAGCCACCGATCTTTGCACAAAAACTATTAATTAAAAAAACGATAGTGTATTTGAGCATCAATAAAATATCGCTAAACATATTATTCATATCAATCAATATGTATCGATATTTTACATTCCAGAGATTTAGATCACTGAAAACAGAGTTTTTTGAAGAAACCTTCCACGGTGGAGATTTGGAAAAACTTTCATCTGTCTTTAAAACTTTGTGTGAAGCGGCTGGAACTGAGGTTTTGGAAACGCTGACATCATTACCTCAACTTGTGCACAGCAATTGTTTATATGTATTGGGCATGCGCCATAAATCCAAGATGGTGGGCTACCAGTTTGTGTACATCCACTCAGAACTGTTAGGTTTAATTATACGTTTAGAAGGAAACCTGGCTTTATGTCATCATTATACTGCGGTGTAACAGGAAGCAGTAACACTACCTCATCATCCGTCCAGCATTAGAATCTCTTTTCTGTTTTGATTTCTCCATTCTCTTCCTGTTAACAGTTGCCGCTTGCTCCAGAAGATGCTCAGTATGCATGCGCACAATGTTTTTCTACAGTGTTTGACGTGACAAACTGATTACGCATTATCGCCACCCACAGGCCTAGCTCGCCTATGTGGGCATTTTGAACTGTTTCTGCGTTGTCGTGGGGACAGAGGAATATTTATACACAACTCTGGTGTGGACAGGATGGTTTTTTTGCAAACAGATAGAAAAAAAAATCAGTTTTTGAAAATATCTCAATACGTGTGAATGTAGCCTAAAAAAGCAAGATAAAACATTCGGGGTAACTAAACTCTTGTAAAGCATTTCATCTCACTGAGCGTTTTCTTTTTTTTGCAAGTAATGCCCTCAAATGTTTACCTGCATGAGCTTCGTGTCATGTCCCGTGTAGACCACCACACCGTGCACCCACTGAGTGTTCCTCAGCTGGGCTCCTCTCAGTAAGATCTGGTCTGGACCCAGTGGCACTGTGCTGTATGATGAAACATCAAAACATCAGTATTTTCTTCACACTCTCTCTGCAGAATAACAGGCTAACAAGGTTAGCAAATTTGGTCTCTTATCATTTTTTGACCCTAAAGCATTTTTTAAATTATTTACATAACACCAGATTACTACAAGCGTTCACTCTAACTCAATGAGTGTTGACCTTACGTACAATCAATGATTTAACATAAGCTTTTGTTTCTTATTGATAAATATGCCAATACTAACACAACACCCGATAGCCAATACTACAACACTATGTGATCAATCCAAGCAGGACTATGCTATTATTTATTTTGTGATTCTGTGAAAAACTTCATATCAATAATATTTACAAAAACAGTCAGTAGAGCAACTCTCATTTTAAAAAAGATGATGCTGAAAAAACATAATATCGAAACAGGCCGAGACGATTTCCAATCAAACTGTGTTTACTGCGACTCCTCCAATGTAAAGGAAATTCCGACATACGTTGTGTCAGCCAATGTTCTATGATCTATTATTGACTGAATGCAGTTATCAAATACTTGGGACAAAGATATGTGATGGAGGCAGGATATCTTACATTTTAACAAACATTATTCCAAACATCAATCACTAATAATAACTCAATTATTAAATCACTAGACCGAGCATTTTTTCCAGCTTCAAAAACCGTTTTAATATCAGGGCACATCAGAGAATATGCTGATACTGATATATCTGCGACAGGCTGATATCGGCCTATAATATCAGCAGACCGATATATCAGTCAGGTGCTCATATAAACTCATTAAAAGCCAAGCATAGCTCTGGGTAAGAGAGAGAGGTGAGAGAGTTTTATTGTCTTGAACTCCTGTTATCAAGCAATGAAATCATGAAAGCACATGTGGCAGAAAATGCATTTTCCTACTGTAACAAGTAAACACCTTCAAAACAATAACTTCTGAAATATCACTTATATTACTGAAGCAGGTGCTTTCATTTATTCAGCAAAAGTTTAAATCGGTTTTCTCTCTTGTTGGCTGTTGAGTTGGTAAAAAGGGCGGAGAGCCCAGCATGGAGCTCTGCACCTAGGCCCACCTGTGTCTATCTAGGCGGATGTTCCCGACAAACTCATACAGATGGCGGTTTGGGCTCTCGCACTCCATCCGCCCAGAGAGACGCATCAGGCTGTCGATGTCCTTTATGTCTGCGGTCACTTGGAGACCCTGTGGATGAAGTTACAGCAGCATCGTGGCTCTGTCTTTTGTTTTTCATCAATTTGTGTTGCAAACTTGCAGAAGGTTCAGGTCTCATGGTGTGACAGTAACTTGAATTTAAAAAAAAGAGATTTACCTGTCTGATTTTAAGGTTTGTTTCTCCGTCCAAGTTAGACGTTTCAATGTAGCACATGCCCTGTGGCTCACTGTTGTGGAGGGAGACAATATGAACACTTGGAGGAGTGAACAACTCCTCATCAGTCATTCATTATAGCATAACTAACAGTAGCTGTTCATTATTTTGTGTGATTTTATTACAATTTTATTTACATTTGTATACAAAATACTTTGTGAGACTAAATTATCACTTGCAATAAAAATATCAAATCAGTCTCAATTACTTCTGAAATAAAGCTGATATTAAAAAAAAAGGGTTTACAACACTTATTTAAGAATAGTTTTCTGCAAACAAAGATGCTGCATGTCAGCCTGAAGGCCAGGCAGGAGCATAAAAGTGCATCGATGTTTTAATAAGTGAGAGTCACTTATTAAATGTAGACAGACATAACATCTTTGTTTGCTGCTGCCCAACAGTACAGCCGTCTTTCAGGAAAGCTAGACTGCAAAGTGACAGAGAGTGGAGAGAGAGGAGACACCACAGTGGGGTGATGCGGGCAAGCAGGCATGCCGAGCACAACAAACAGAGCGGACAAATGGGCCTCTGACAGACTCTGGGCACGGGGACAGAGAGTTGGAACATGCCGGTGCTTAAGGTGAGCTCGGTCCATGTTCGCTACTCTTTTAATAGAGTGATTTATTCACACCGAAGTCTGGTCCAAACACACACACGGGGTGGAGGGGAAAATCAAAAACAGATCTGTACTCTAAAGCCCAACCGCAATCAATTACAGATTTGGAATCTGCTGCTAACAGCCATCAAACGAGAGCTCTGTGTCATGGAAATGAGAGGAAGTCTGCTGTGATGGCCAAGAAGTAAACTCTAACATTTAATGCTGTTTATATAATGACTGAACCACTGAGCTGCACTGATGTCTGTTCAGATGGCAGTAGCATGTTGTGGAAAGTTTGCATAAGAAAAATCAGAATTCCAAAATGCCTTTCAACTACACAACTTGGAATGTGACTGCATGCAAAGTGGCAAATGAAAGTGTTGCATTCAGTGTACTGTACAAGCCATGCAAGGGTGAGAATATGGAAAACATATTCACACCCGAAAAAAGGAGCATTCGCTCCTGTGCCGTCATACTACAAGACTCCATTCACTCTGAGTGGTGTTCAAAAGTTTCAGCCAAGCATTTGAGCTTGTAAAACAAAATACAACATAATAAAAAGACTACAAACGCCCATTAATATGGCTGCCAAACCACAATGTTCAGGAAAATTACAGCATGGCATTTATTGACTGTTAAACTCCAGTTATTGTTAGTTGCAGAGACATTCACAGGTCCTTTCCCTCCTCAAGTGTAAAAAACAAAATACTGTCAGGAGTGAGAGAAGAGCCCCAGCCCCTCTCTCTCCCACCGCTGTTTTGTTGGTTATGGTGCAAGTTTCCTGACCTGGACGACAGAATGACGAGGTCAGCCGGGAGGTGATCCCCATTTGCAGCTCTGATTACTTCCCCAACAGCCACCTGATATTACCAACCACACACCAGCAGGGGGCGAGAGAGCGAAAGTGTGGCAGTTGTTTTGCACAGGGGGGGGGCAGGAGGGGAGAGGATGAGAGAAAAGGAGGACGGATGGAGAGGATAAAAAAAAAGGAAAACACAGACAGACAGACAGACAAACAGCAAACACAGAGGGGGAGATAGACAAGTGTTTCAGTTTCAGGGAGATGAGAAGAGCACGATGATCAGTCCTGCGTGGTCAGAGGGAATGATCGGTCATTTGTTCGCCTTTTCACAGAACCATGAAGAAACACATGAGACGCAAAGGTTGACGATAAAATCCCTCAGAGGTGTCAAGTTGAAAATATTTTGTAATTTATTTAAAAAGTTTTTTTTTTAAACACTCTATTCAGTCCGTATTGATAGAGAAATTTGTAATAAATTTTAACTTAAAAAATCTCAAAAGAGGGACACAGAATCCAAGTAATCCAAGTAACGCACCCACAGCGGGTCCAAATGGTTCTTTGAAAAGGTGAAGGAGGCAGGTAGGTTTATGTTGACATGACTCATCAGTTCTAATCCAAAAATCACATCACCACAGTCCCACCGAGAGAAATGATGGTCGTCACAACAAGATCCAGAACAGAACGCCACATCCCTTAAGAGTACGTATTACTCAACAACAGATTTTTAAATAAATAAAATGAAGCTATCTGTCAATATTGGTTTGATGAATTATCTAACCATCACTTCTCTAGGGGGGAGACTTCAGAGAGAGCAAAAAAAAGAAGAAGAAGAAGAAGACAGACGGGAGGAGTTCCCAACAGTCTGGCTGCAGGATGGACTCCTATACCTGGATGACAAAATGACAGCATCCGCAGGAACGAAATCACTGCCATTTACTCTAAAAATATCGCCCACTTCCACCTGTGAAAATAAACTGGTTACTGCCGTGTACGGCTGACAAAACACCACAAACAGAAACATGAGTTCTACACGAGGAGAGACAATGCACAGCCGGTCGGAAAACGTTCAATACGTTGTGGCAGTGAGTTAAATAAAGTGAACTGTTCTGATGAGAGGACACACTGCAGATGCAGGCGGAGTCTTCTTTCCATGACTGCTGACCTTTAACACTCAGCATAATCCATCAATCAACGACTGAATGTATCAACAGTTTCAATCATAAGCAATCATGTTTAGTGTAGCCAGGTCCTAATGTGTAAGTTTATGTCTTAACTGCAACCAGCCAGCAGGGGGCAATCAGAATATTTTGAATATTTTCACTTCTGTCAGTTCACCTACCTTTTTTTTTTGACAGGCAATGCTTGAAACCACTGTCTTTTGTGAAGGTCAATTACAAGAAAATTCGTGCTTTACATCGGGTTTCCACTTACCAATGCGACCAGTGTCCACAGATCCATAAATAAACAGAAAACGTCCCTAGTGTCCAATGTGAGGAAATGCATTTCCTTACAGAAGGACAGAAACTACAGTTACCTGTTTTAAACCTGGTTGTAAATCTGACTGCGTTTAGGCTGATTTAATCTCAAACTGAAATGGATCTGACTGTGACATCATAACCTCAGCAGAAAAACTTTACTCAGATTTACAATCTGTTAGAACTATAATCTAATTCTTTTTAATTATACAAACTCGCTTGACAATCCAAACTAGCAACTGAATTGAAGAAAACAGCCTGTTAGCTATAGCAGCTTGTTAGCCAAGCTAGCACACTGTCAGACAGTCTCTCGGAAATCTCGGAATACTTGAATGTACTCGAGGCAAATTCCGGACTGATGAACATGAGAGGGAGGCGTTTCAAAGGCACAGCGGATATCAGGGAGACTCCCGTCGGATTGAATGGGCTTCCAAGTGATTCGCCTCTTTATACATACACAAGAGGAAACCAGGCGTTAGACTGTCCACGTGCTTCGCAGTCAGGTGCAGCCTTTCATTTTAATTTCCTTACTAATTACTTTTTGGAAAATTGAATTTGACATTTGTGAATCAAAACAGAATCTTCTTTCTCCATATCACAATCTACCGAAGGATGGATTTTTTCCCCCCTAACCATCATCACTCACTATAACCTAATGAGACTAAACCGGCAACGCTCTAACATTCTGTCTTATACAGAAGAAACTTTAAAAAACAATCATAGATAAAAATGGGATCACATAACATGCACCTAATAATGACACAACTGTCTAGATATCTGGCAAAACATGAGAGCAAAAGCTAATAATCATTTTGTCCTCGTCCAAGCTGCTTGGAAGGAGAAACTAGTTCAAAACAAAGAAAGGAAGAGAAGCTTCTTTTACAATATGCATGCCAAAGATGTAAAACACATCGATTATTTATCTTTTTCAGGAGGATGTTAGCGTGTGTGAGGGGACAGTCGCATCACAGCAGGAACACAGTGAACACAGTGAACCCTAACTAAGTGCAAAAATCAAATGTTTTATTTAATTGAGTGGATTTCTGAGTTACAGAAACCATGTGATATCACATCATTCTGATGCAGAAGAGACATTTTTTAAATTTTTATTTAATCTAATCATACCTTCTACGCCCCATTGTGTCTTAAATATGTGATGTAAATGAGTTTCCTCTGTCTGTTGGTTTATTTTTTTCATTTTATTCATCTTGATCTATGACTTTTCTCTTGCTGCATTAATGAGAAATTACGAGCCCGGGAGTTGAGGTGACAACACGTTCACACAGACACAATATCTCCTACTCCTCATTTTGTTCTCAAAATCAAATCAACAAGCACCTCATGTAATAAATCAATTTTCATTTATTGCCAACCTCAAACCCTCGAGAGCAGAAGGAGCGATTCAGCCGCTCTTCTACATGTTAAATGTTCCCTCTAATGGATGAGGCAATATTACCCGTTATCAAACAGTCTAAATCTGTGTCACTTCTGCTCAGCCTGGTGTTTTTTCTCCCCATGCTTTGCTTTTAGGCAAATTGTTCCAGCCACAGTAATAAAACAGTTTCATTAGGAGACGGGAGGAAGCCTCTCTTTGCCCTCCAGCATCGCCTTCTCATGACCGTCCACATGGAAACGCTGGATTAATTACTCGCTGGATACAAGAGGGGTCAGAGGATGTGTGTGTGTATGTGTGTGTGTGTGTGTGTGCGATTTCTCCAACTGACAACAGCGCAATAGATGGTCAAATCAATTATCTGTTTTCAGATCCAGATGTAAAAAATGTGAACTGCTGGAAATGCCCATCGGTGATGCATTTTGGGTACATACCTTCTCCCAGTGCACAATCTCCCAGGCCCCATTCCTTAACACTGTGATGAGTAATGAGAGAGACGGGGGAAGTTGCAGTGAGACGGAAAGAGGAAGAAAACAAAGAAGAAGAGACAAAGTCGTTACAAACTGCCTGTTGTTCAAATGCAGACTTATGTTTCTTAAAGGCAGTGAAAGATTCATCACTGGTACCTTGACATTCCTTTTTGTTGACAACACTGTCAGCCTTGTGCCGTTTCTGTAAGAAAAAAAAAAGTCACATCACACACGTACATTATCCTCTAACATACGTTAACCCAGTAAGTGAACGTTTAACTCCTTTAGCCCTGGAGCACAAGAAATCAAAGTGCCACTTTGAACCAAGTACGTTGGATTACAAAAGGCTCCACTTCTCTGATGCTATGGGAGGAAAAGGCCTGAAAAGGCTGACAGTGAACTGGTATAGCACCGCCTTCTTCAGTGACAGTGAGGGGCACAGGTGTAAGGCTGGACATTGTGGCCTAAAGAGGAAATCTCAGACTTTTTCCACACCAAACTCGATGTACCATGTTAATCTATTCTTATTTCCTCACTAAACACAAACTACAAATGACCAAGAAATCACTCCAAACCATTTAAACATAACACAAACACACACAACCCCACACATAAAAATATGCAGAGCTTATGTAACTGATGTGGCCGGCGTTGATGAAGGACGACATCATGTAGTAAAGCAGATATGATCCTTTGAAGGTCCACTGCGTAGGGTCTCGTAGAATCTAGTGGTGAGCTGGCAGATTGCAACCAACCAAATCTCCCCAGCTTTAGCTTCTGTTTGCTATTTTCAGATGATTATACACCAAAAAATAATTACATTTAGTTTCTACAAATAGCCTAAATCCCTTTAATCATTCAATTCTAAAAAAAAACAATATGCTGTATTTTCTTTTTAAGTAACATCTATACAAACTAACCTTACTATCTGAAATGTGCTGTATGTGACCACACCAAAATACAAACCAGCACTTTCACTTCCTCTCAGCTCCTTCTTGTCTGTGGAACAGTCACGCAATCAACTGTGACTTCAGCCGCTGATTCCAACGGACAGCTTGTCAACAAGCATCGCGCTGACTAATAATGTGTGGTGGAGTTCATCTCATGTAAATAATCACTTTGCTTTAAAATGTAGCTGTTATAAGCAACGTGCCCTGTGCTAGATTAGCAAACAGAGGACATAACCACTCGCATGCCTGATAATAATCTGTTTACTTTGAAGATCCATTCAAATTTAGTCTAATTCTAATTCAATTTAAAGCTAATCTGAGTTATTTGGCATGCTTTGCTGTACGATTCAGATGGAAGGTGAAGTCCTCTGGCTACTCACTGAAGGTGAAGTGGGTGGCTTCGATACGCAGCTGCTAGTGAAGGAGAAGTATTCACTCTCCTTGGTCAGATTTCCCCAGTAACCTGCAGACTAAAGCAACCCTACAGTCTCAAAAGCCTCATGCTGCAGCTTCTCTTACCTCCTATCAGAGCCTTTATTAAAAGCTCCCCCTGAACAACAACAGCCCTTTGCAAGCAGGAAATAAACTGAATCTTGTTTTCACCTTTTTTGTTTCTTCTGCTCTCAGTCTTCTTCTCTACTGTCCAGAACTGGACTTCTCATTCCACTTAAATCAAACCTGGGTTGAAATGTCTGCAACATGCTGTAGTGGAACCAAAAGTTTGCTAGTGGAGAGCCTGACAGAGCTCGTCCATCATCCTCCGTGCAAGAGCTGTCGGCTGGCTTCATTCATCCACACTATCTGTTCTGTACAGAGCGCCGGAGTGAGCAGAGAGAAAAAACGTTCAGGCCATATTTTAGGACATCGAGCGTTTGCAGTACTATTGCAAACGCTCTTCCTGATATCGTGCAGCACGCTACGCTACGCTGAATGCTGAGGCAGTCCATCAACACACACAGAATTTGCATCAGGTTGTTTTATGAACAGCTGGCACGTAGTTTTTTATGTTTTTGGCTTTTTGTCTGTTTTTCTGACAGTGTCAAATGAGCTGTGTGCTTCTTTGCGTGCGGCGGGTATGTGTTCGTTATGACGTACCGTAGTTGCGTACGAACAGCCAAACTTTGTGCATGTCGCATAAACACTGACCTCTCATTCAAATCGTGGGAATGACTTGTATCTTGTTCACATGCATTCTTCTCTCTTCGGCTACTCTGAGGCTCCATAGTTCTGACTGCAGAGACCCTCTTTTATTCATAGACTTATAGTCAGAGTAATGTTGTATTTATATCAGGTACTTTGCTCCAAAACTCTGTGTTTTTCTTTCTTGTTCCTTCTGTTAGAAAAGGGAAAAAGAGATGTACTGTATTAAAATGATGTGTAATTACAGCCCAGTGGAAGCAGAGTAGCATCCAAAGGTTATGCTTATATACTGCAGAATCAGGCCTCTGTAGACCTCAACCATATTGAGGGGAAAAATTAAAGCAGCAAAAGATAAAAAGGTCAGGCATCTGCAATGTTACCTTGATGAACCTGCTAGCATGGCTAAGCTAAAGAGAGAGAGCAGCAGTGAAGGAGGTTTAACTACAACCGCTCAGTTTGAGAAACTCCAGGCTCAAAGACGGTTTAACTCCCAACAAAGAGCCTGAGTGCTGCAGCAAAGACAGCCGGCAACAAGGTAAGATGCATGCTGTGCAGCGTGGGCGTTCTTAGTGCATGATTCATGAAGTTTGGGGTCGAGGTCGCCCTGTCAGGTCAACTTGTGAGGAAGAGCGCAGTAGAGGGAACAGACATGTGTGCAGGTGACCTTCAGCAATAAAGACAGAGTCATCACCGCTCTGTTCCCATGTTTTTCACAACAGGCCAGGAGAAAAAGTGCTGCGCTGGTCCTTTCAGCACCAGATAGAAGCTAATAGTATCTGGCCACTGGGACCTGCATCGAGGATCGCATTGCAGGGTCACTGCATCACACTGGAAGGCAACATTCCCTCACTTAGTTCACACTGACTGGAGCGGATTACTCGTGAACTAAGTGTGAGCACATTCTTAAAGCCATTTACTTTCCGGCAAACGAGAATTCATACAATATAAAGATGTAAGCAAAACAAAACAGTAATAATAATTAATTGCAAAACCTTTTCAAGCATCTGTTCAACAGTTCAGACTCGCTCGGGGGCAGACGGTTGTTTTGTTTTGTTTGAGTTGCCTCAGTGCATGAGCATTCAGTATCTAGGTTAATTGACTGAATGAGTACTGTGGGTGCAGGAGGTGCAGCTGTGACCTCGCAAATGAGTGTGTGTGAGTGTGTGTGTGTGTGTGTGTGTGTGTGTGGGGTGGGGGGGTTATGCCTATATGTTGGGTAGTATCCTGCTGAGGTCATATAACCATGAGCGTCTCCTCTCGGCTCCACGGGGAACAGTTCAGCACTCTGAGAACACACTCCACAGTACGACACAAACAAAAGCTCTTCATGGAGGAACATCCTCTTCATGTTGAGCTGCATTTATTTACCTACTGACCTCTGTGGGAAATCACCAGCATTCATTCTGATATTTCATGAAAAATTGGAAAAACTGTGGAAAGTTTTCTTTTGATGGGTTTGTTAGTACAGAATATTAATTGACTTGGATAAAAATGACTTGCTTGGACAAACAAAAATAAAAGTTCTTCAAAAATTACTATCTGCAAAAAAAACCTGCAAACAAAGCACAAATCGTGTACAACACACTTTTACCATATTCAGCTCAAATGGCTGATGTACTTATATTAATACTGTCTGTGGTCATTGACCATGATGTGAAAACTGGGATGTTTTTAACAGCTCAAAAATAGTTAAGTGTGATTATTTTGTACTAATAGCTAATATGGCAATTGCGATATGATTTTCAATATTAGAGACAATGACAATTTTTTCATAATTATTCTCATTTTCATTGCAAAACACAAAAGTGATTTTTGAAAGAATCCGTGCCAAGCAAAGATGTTTTCTTAAGTCTGTAGAGTATTATGTGTATGACATGACAACTCTGCCGCATCACAGTATTTTAACTGAACTGTATTTTGATACACACATTTCTCTTTGAGCAAATATTGTGCCCCCTGCAATTTAAAAAACTGCAGTCTTCCATGTTGTGATTTCGACTGAATTTTGATTAATTGTACAGCCCAACAGGAAAATCAGTGAGCTCGTTTATTTGACACAAGTGTCACTTGTGTTCATTCTTTACGGCCTACTGCTGTATTAAGTCTCAATCATAGTATTTTTGTTTGTTTCCTGGAGTTTTTAGTTGAGACAAAGATCTTTCATTGCTAGCTGAACAGCGGGTTTAGTATTGAACACTGATTTCCTCCTGTGCAGAGCTCTCACAGCGATTTCTAAGTAGGAACCAGACTTCGGCTGATATTAGATATTATTAAATAACGCTCTATTTGCCGTCATTTGCAATATCTTTCAAAACATCAAATATGAAACAGCTGTTACAGCTTCTTCTGTCTTTTAATTTGAAAGGAAAATGCACGTGGAGCTGCCATGGCAGCGAAGTCAACACGTGCTGCTATTTGACGAGGTGGAGAGGTTATCACAGGTTAAAGATGGCGGCGACGGGAAGGTAAGACGCTGCCTACACAAACATACGTTTTACTAAACTCTGTGTGCACCAACAATG
>JAQLOL010000026.1:19938107-19952640 GCA_029783665.1 Naso thynnoides
ACTGCTGCGCCCCGTGAAGAATCTGACTCAAGCCAATTAAAAGTCAGCCTCACATCAGCTGATCATCAAATGTTTGAAGGCTTACACTGGATTCTGTTTTACCGGCGCCCCACATATCCGGAAGTAAATTAAAAAAAGAGTAAAAACCATATTGGAACCAAATAAATGTTTAAACAACATTTAATTACTATTGACAGGCACCCACAGACTGAAATAACACCTTCGTTTCGTTCCTTTTTTAAAAATCTCTTGATTTGATGGGGGCAGTGCGCCAGCGCCCTCCACTAACCAGCTGCCACTGCTTCACACTGATGTGGGAACTCACATGAAACAATACAACATCATTATGTTTGCACTGAGTTAGTTCAAACATATATTTTTTTTTTTTTTACAATAAATCCAGTTATAAGCATTTGATTGGATTCATTGTGAGGGAATTGCAGAAAACACTACGTTAAAGAAAACACCCATAATACAAGACTCAGTGGATCATTTTTAATTTCTTGCAAGGGAGTCATAACACAAGAAGGAGCAGCCATTATTTCTGAGCTTTTTTATCAAACCAACATGAGCTTATTTGGCGGCACTGTAAACACACACACACTGGTGGCTGTACTGTCATGTTTCTGATAAAGTAACTGCTCAAGGAGTTTTTCCTGTAGCATTAAACCACACTTGCCACCAGTAACTGTGGGTCTTAGGGATTATTTTTTTAAATATGAAGCTGGAGCCAGCAGCTTAGTGTAACATAAAGATTGCGAACAGGGAAAAAACAGCAAGTCTGGCTCCATCCAAAGGTAACAAAATAGAACTGTTTTGCATGTGTATTTTGCAGTTCTAGAGCCAATTTTTTTCATAGTTCTTGATCAAAAATACAATAGAAATTCAGTGATACAGTAACATGCATTCCACAGTAGTGCGAAGTACAAGAAAGTGGTCACCCTGAGGTGTTTATGTGCGCAATATTTGTGTATTTGTGTGTGTCAGTGTGACCTGGTTTGCTGACCCAGTAACGGTGGGCATGTTCACCTGTATTACTCACACTTGTCTGCTCCGCACAGCTCGAGCAGCCCATCGGCAGACTGCTATCTATGCAGGCTCACTCCTGAACCAAACTGCAGGACACCTGTGGGGAAAATTCTGTTTGAGTGTTGTTGTAAACAGTTGTGCCATGCAATCAAAGTAGAGATGTGCGTGCTGCAGAGGAGAGGCCTCAGTGTTTAACAGGCAACCTGCAAAGTGTGATTTTTCCGTATGGTTCGAGTAGGAGTCATGTTTCAGGGAATGATGAAGTGTTTACTCTTCTAACCAAAGATCGTTGCTGTGAATGAGCTGGAGTGCCCAGCATGCTCTCTTCCTACTTGCTGAAACATCTCCAGGTCTGTTGTGCTATCGACTGCACTCACCCTCCTTTTGTCTCTCCTCCATGACTCCTCGCTGACCTTTACACCTCAGCTTCTCTCCCCCACTTCCCGAGACTTCCTCGGCAAGTATTGAGTCAGTTAGACGGCATCAGGCGGCGATTGAGATCGTTAGAGCCGCTGATTTAACGAGCTTGTGGCACCCAATACAGCTGTGGTAGTAAAGGTTTGCGCCGCTGACATAAACACGCACACATGCACACACACACACACACACACACACACACACACACACACAAATGTTCAAATTGATTGGATTGCTGATTTCCCTCGGCAAATATGTAATGCGTGGTTGCTTTCATGGGAAGAAGCTGTCAACTCCATGGTCTGCAACGTATACTGCAACACATGAGCCATGATATTGAACCCTCTGTGTGTGTGTGTGTGTCTGTGTGTGTGTGTCAGAAAGAGGAATAAAGAGGAAGAGATTGGTTATTTGAACCAGCCTCAAAGGTTTCAGAGGGATTTCATGATTAGAAAATTAATTACTTTGCATCCAAATTTTTCTTTTCTTTTAATGAAGATCTGAGAGGCTGAGTGTGTGCTTCTCCTTTTTCCCTCTCAGGCCACAGATACCAGCTGTGTGTAATAATTAGAGTCCACAGTCTAAAATAATAATGTTAACATTCTCAACATTCTATTTTTATTCCCCTGCTCCCTGGCTTTGGCTAAATGGCCAAGACTGCTGGTATCATACTCAGCCACTTCCACTTTTGATCTCAAATGGCTCCAATGAAAGCAGCTCACTAGATGACACTGACCAGTAAGACTGACAGCTTGAGATCCAGGTAGTCATTCATTTTCCCTTGGCTGTCCCTGTAAGCGTGTCTGATCTCATTTATGCTGACCCTGTTTGCAGTGCCGAACGTTAATTTGTTTTGATTGATCCTAAATGCTTGTTAACGGAGGCAGAACATTCACACAGATATGGCAGGTTTGATACTCCAAGTTATTAGATCGGGAGAGAGCTAGGTAACATATCAATTTGCATCCCTCACATTTACTTTTGCTAAAGCACATTCACCTGAAATGTATCCCTGTCATCATTAGGTCGTGCAGTAAACAAATTTAAGGAAGTAGACTCTGGACCTTCCCTAAAAACATGATGTTTCCTAATTGTTCATAGCATGTGTCTTGCGAAAGCAGATGGTGTAGAGACTAAAAGGTTTTATGTAAATAACAAGACGTGTTTATCCTCTTCAGTAAAGCAATTAAGAAACAACAAGCAGTCTCATTTGTTTATTCTAATTAAACCGAGATGTTGTAATTAATTTGACAATCATATATTCAGTAAATGCTGGAAACCTCTCCACACAGGACTTGCAGTACTTGTCAGACATATTTTGATATATGAGTCAATTCGCCAGGTGTCACAACCTCAGACAGTAACAGAAGAGAATGTGTTTTGTGCTGCACAGTTTGTGACG
The DNA here is from genome assembly GCA_029783665.1 of Naso thynnoides. Taxonomy (NCBI): domain Eukaryota; kingdom Metazoa; phylum Chordata; class Actinopteri; order Acanthuriformes; family Acanthuridae; genus Naso; species Naso thynnoides. The sequence goes on from JAQLOL010000026.1 coordinate 19,940,956, forward strand.
TGCAGGCTCAGTGATGTTACTAATGAGTGTTTTCACAGGAGACATTTTGACATGTCTCAGTGGGACGAGCACAGGTTTAAAAAATAAAACTCGGTTAGCTGCTTCAGTTTCCGGGTCCTTGTATTTGGCATGCTGGCTCGCTGTCACTGTCAACACCTGAGGTTGAACAAATTAAGATGTCTGCTGTGAAAAAAGGTCTCTTTGGTTAAAGCGCTTTCTCAGTGCCTATCTCTCTATCTCAGTTCAGTTTTTACGCCTTTAGTGTATTAATTTACAGATTTTTCTATGCAAAACCAGAATTGGGATTAAGGGAGAAAGGAATGAAAATGCTAACTTTTGATCAGAGGAAGAATGTTACAAACAAGATAAACAAAACACAAACAAAAATAATTTTTGAGGTTCTGGTATTTTAATTGACTGTTTCTTTTTTTCAGAAAATTTCTAATGTGCAGAATTGCCTAAGAATATGTCATCCTTCTATAACTGTAGTTTCACTCACCTCTGTTTACAGCCGAGAAAGATGTTGCTAGCTGATTGCAATCGGCTAGCAACGATAAGATGCTCGGCAATCGGCTAGCAATGTCTTTTCCGGCTGTAAACAGAGGTGAGTGACTCCATGCAGAAACATACAGTTCATACAGTTTCACTACACTATATGAGTGCAGTGTGCACGGTGGTGTCTCATAAGGACCCATCTAATGTACCACAGGTCTTGGTTTGGTTTTCTGAGTGTGTTTATAGGCGCAATACGATTAAAAGGTTGCCCCCCTAGTTAGTGTTATAGCTATCCCAAAGCTCCGGTAGCCAAGGGATAACTCTGGTTTGGTCACATCATTTTTAGTCGCGTTTTTTGCTACCCCCAACACTGGGTGACCCTCAGGAGAACGAGAAAAGGGTCAAAAATGGCCAAAGTTCAGTTCTCCTTTAACTCTTGTATATCTTTATAAATACAGTTTTTCCATTTAACTGTAATGAAACTGTATCGTTCAAACACTATGGAGGTCTGCAGACAGCTGGAGACGCTGTCAGGTAAATCCAAACAGGCACACCTTCTCTGCATGCCCGGCCCTGCCACACATGAATGTGTTTAAACCTTGACCTAATGTTGCAGGCAGCCACTCCTCACAGAGGCTTATCTTTAACTTGAAAGAACTCGTGTTCCCCTGAGATAGAGAAATGAGCCAGAGGGAGGCAAAAATACACTCGACGGATTAAGACGCTGCGCTATGACATGGAAACTGAACAGAGGTGTACGTTGGTGCACGTCTGCTTATTGCTTACACTCACTTCTAAATTCCACCCACTTCCTCCGCATTTGATTGGCTAGAACTCTTCGCTGTCGTTGGCCGGTTGGCTTAGGTGTTGGCATTAGCAGTCATGTTTTGTTAGGTTTAAATACAGGTAAAGGTCAGCCAATCAGATGCAGAGAGGGGCGGGCCATGCTTTTGAAATTACAGGAAAAAAAAAAATCTTTCCTGCAGCCTACCTGACAAAAATTTTTGCTTTGGAATATTTAAGTAATAAAATGAACAGGGAAGTTCAGCCAACTACTGCAACAAAACATGCTCTCCAAACTGATGAGCCACATTTGTGCTGTTAGAGGTTGTGGCATAAATTGGGCACAAAAAAAGCGCAAGCCCACCTCATGAGGAACCTACAGCACTGATGGTAATCTGCACCGGGAACAGCCAAAACAGGTTTCAAGAGAGCTCATTGTGTTTTCAACAAAAAGTGAAAAAAGACACCAACAGACACTGTAACTCACTCCCAACTGAAACGAACATTTCCCACGTCGAAGCCGTAATCGTTGTGATCGTGGAGATACTCTGCATGAACGGCAGCATTCCACATAACCTGTGAAGAAAAGCAAAAGGCGCCCGATGACACATCGAGTGAAATTCGATGCGAGTAGTCAAAAATCTGTGTGCTAAAAGTCAGCCTTTCAGGACAAGAGAGGAGAGAAGATTGTACCTTCTTAGGGACACAGCCAACATTCACCTGAAAACATCAATAACAAGCAAGTTAGTCCAGCACAAGCGATCAAACAGCGTCCGAGCACAAGTTAAAGAAAAGATTGTAGACACTATTTGCACACCACCTGCTGTGCAAATAAAAAGGTGCATTCATTCATTTAACAACTGATTAAATCCAAATGATCTAGTTTGTACGAACAGAACTGTGTAACAGCTCATTTCTCCATTTTTTTTTTTTTTTTTGGTGCCAAAATTGTGAAATAGCCTAAAACTGCCATCTTATTTATGCAATCAGCATGCAGCAATACATCTTAGGTGAACTTCCTGTGTGATGGATCAAATGAAAAGTCAGTGTGGTGGGTAAACAGCTCTATAAAACATTTAAAGCTTTAATACAACAGCCCTGCAGCGATAAAAACCACACGCACCTCATGCTGAAACTAAATTTCACCTCCTTTAAAGCTTACAAGTTCTTTCTAATAAGGAAAATTATGTAATAAGTGAATCAGTGGTGGTTTGAGGACTTTACTGTAAATGATAAGAGCTTGTCTGTGCTGTGTTATTCGCCTGGATGTTGGCTGCAGCATGTCCGCGCTGGGACGCGTTTCACCTCCAACAATGTTCGTTGCGCAACAAAAAAACTTCCACAAAAGGAGTCCGGAGGCTTCGCAGCGAACCTGGCACCATGTGTGTGTGTGTGTGTGTGTGTGTGTGTGTGTGTGTGTGTGTGTGTGTGTGTGTGTGTGTGTGTGTGTGTGTGTGTGAAAGCTGCACAGGCGACAGGACAGAGTTTGTTTCATTATTGTTACTCACGCAGGTACCTCCGAGCTTGTGACTCTCGATCACGGCTGTGGCCGCTCCGAGCTCCGACGCCCTCCGAGCGCCGGCCAGACCTCCAGACCCGCCGCCGATCACCAGAAAGTCGAAGCGGGTTGTCTCTGCCGCCGTCGGGTCCGAGGCCATGCTTCGTCCGAGGACTCTGTGTCTGCGGATAGACGAGAAAAAGCAGTTTCCTGGCGTGAAACGCGCAGTGTGCTCGGCTCCGCGCTGGCTGGATTAATATTGCCATAACCAGGAAGCTCGCACGGGCTATGTGACGAACTTATCGGACAGCCGGGGGTGGGAGGGTCAAGTGAAAGCCACTGCTGTGTCATTATGAATTGCAACAATGGTGTGTAAATCCCAGAAAGTGTTTTCACAATAGTCGCGATGATCCACACACGAGCTACTGCACGAAGGTCACAAAAACAGGTGTAAATCGGAGCTAATTCTGCAACAGCAGCCCGATTAAACGTGGGGCTGAATCCGAGGCGAAGCCTTCGGATTAAAACTGAAATAAAGTGCAATCAAGAAAGCAGAAGTGACCGAATATCCTCCAGTCCAGCCCCACCGTTTATCACAAACACGGTGTCGGCGTTAAGTTACTCACCGTGGCGAGGCCAGCGACATTGACACGGATGGGAGCAGCCTGTAGATTCTTATAAACAGCATGTTTGTTTGTTTTTTATTATTTGTGCTGAGGCATTTTAAGCAGATGCATCCACAGCGTGCCGATGTTTACCCCCCTCTGGTCACTCAGCTGACGAGGGCCTGCGCTGGAGTTCATTATCACACGGAGCACAAAAGCTCCAAAACACTTCCTGTGTCACTCGGTGAACCCACAGTAATGCGGACCAGTTCAGAAAAAAAAAAACCGATTCGTTTCTGCCTCTAAAACGTGTAAAATGGTGACAAACGTTATGGCGACGTGGGGGTGAGACTGCAGCGGGGACTTTAAAATTCAGAGTGTGACGGTGGAAGTTGTCGTATTTGAGGGCGTGAGTAACGAAGATGCCAAATCAAAACTTTACGTGTTTGTTTAAGCGGATTGAGAAGCCAGCGTAAGTTGTCACAGGGCAAGCTAGAGGTTTACGTAGCATTTCTTCGGGAATGGCGCCTACGCTACGCCTAGTTAGCGGTCATTAAAAGAAAAAAAAAATCACACTTCCGGTCACAACTTTCAAAATCCTACTCTGGTCTCGTTAAAGCATGCACTAAATCATTGTTTTGCCGCCTAGAAAACGTCTGAACGAAATTAAACACATTTTTCAGCCACTATTTTCGGAACATTATGAAACTACCCCACAATATAGAGATATTATTTTATTTTTCGCTATTACTTTGAAGGCCAGAGAAAGTTCTTTCCTGAACCGTTATAGTTAGCCGAAGCTAACGTACAGCAGCTCGGTCGGAAGCGTTGACAAGCGCCAGTATCACGTACACAGAAAGGATTTACTCACTTAAAAGCATATAACACGTCAAACCGCTGCTGGAAAACTACCCTGTAAGGTATGTGTGTGTGATTTGAATCTGTCGTAAAGGTAAACATTTGAAATATGGGCCGTCGTCTTTGCGAACCCCTTGTTGTGGTCAAATTCGGCCTTTTTCCTGTGTAGAGAGGAAAACTGCTCGGGACAGCTCTGCGAAAATGTCAATACTGATGTCTGCGGATTCGGTTAAGGCAGCTGCTTTGCGTTTCATGGCACTCCTGCAATCCGTGAACTGGCAAACAAACGGCTGCTGATGTTTAAAATACGTCTTGAGCTCAAGTGTGAGGGGGGAGGGGCTCCATGGGCCTTGTCTGAATGTCAGCACCGTGCCCCGTAAGGTTCATCCACAGGCATCACGATTAAAGCGCTGTTTGTCTTTCTCTCTCTTGTGATTTTTTCAGGAGGAGGACTTCCCATTCATCAGTGCGTGGTTGCACCGGCCCTCTGAGGAATGAGCCCCGGTGGTAACCAAGTGGAGATGGACGTTGACTCCACTGCTTAACTGCAGCCTCCGAATAAGTCTGACCTGCTTCCAGATGACCAGTAGACCTCAGCGCTCAACATGAAGCCTGTCAGCTACCCGAGCGGGCCATCGTCTGTGATCGGTGGACACCCGGCTTTGGACCATGTATTAAACACTTCAAAAGTGATGTATTGTGACAAATGTGGATTTGCTTCTACAGACGCTGCAGTGTTCAAGAAGCATACGATTGAACATATAGGGACAAGGTTTTATTGCTTTTATTGCAACAACGTCTCATTTAGCGAGGCAGAGTTGAATGCCCACCTGAAGCAACACACTGCAAAGTATCCTTTCAAATGTCCTCACTGTGGGCAGGGCTACATGAGGAGGCTCTGCCTGATGAAGCACATCGATCGTTTGCATAGTAAAAGCATAAGTTGTGGACCTGCTAAGCCTGGTTTGACAAAGATTCCACACGTTCCTGTCTCCAGTGCCTTACCGAGTTTGCACACTGCTGATCCGTCTTCAAATCGCCCCGTTGTTCGGGTGACTGTTCCCTCCCAGACTGCACCTGCGCTCAGACTGAGTAAAGATGAGCAGAGGGGAAAAACAGTGGACACAAACGCATCAAATGCCAGTAATGGTAATGCAGAACATTTGTCCCCTTTGAATGGACTCATTCAGCACAACAGGGCTTTAACGGTCTCTCTCCCAGAGGAAGTAACCATCCCTGCTGGCTGTTTGGTTGAACTTGTCGAGGTGAAAACTGTCAATGGGTCAAAGGAACTAAAACTGAGGCTTGTCTCTCAACAAGAGAACGAGTCTGTGGTAAAAGACGCAAGGACCACGGCCTCTCAAAACACTGCACTGGAAAAGCAATTATCATCCACGTTAAACCATCCAAACATGAGTTTGGGTATGTGCACAATTAACCGGAAACAGTATGAAACAAAGACTGTGAATGTGGAGCGTCCAGCTGTCGTCCCAGTCAGCATTTCCCCAAACCTCCCTCTTAAAATCAGCAAAGACAGAAGTGGACTGAAAAGAACATCGCCAGAAATAATCAACTTGGAATGTCACACTGCACCAAGCAAGGTTCCCAAAACCAACCTCAATCCTGTACGAGACGGAAATAGTGGAATCACAATTGCACAGCGAGAACCTGTGAACCATAACGCTGCTCCCCCGACTGGCTCGTCCTCCAGGGTTTCCAACAGGTTGCTCCCAGAAAACATGGGAGTGTGTGTTTCTCAGAGAGCAGTGGACGAAAGGAAGAATTTAATTCCAGAGCTTCCCAAGAGTATCAATCCCAGAAGGGCAGGTGACTTACAAAGTATTCCAGCAGGTGTTTCTCTGGCCGTGAAGCGAGAACCTGGGGACATCTGCCTCAAGAACAACACTGCTCCAAAAATAAAGGAGGAACAGCCAAGTTTGAAATCAGCTTCTCCTTCCGTGAGTGTTGCTGCAGCTGCAGCTGCCCAAGTGAGACCGGCGATTTCAGTTTGTAACGACAGTGTTGCATCTCCGTCTTTTTCGGTACCCAAGACTCTAACTGAGCCCTCCTCCTTCAAAACACCTGTGCTGTCCAATCGCACAAATTCAGAGATTTCCCCCTGGAACCAAAAAATGAGATCTACTGAAAGAGCTGGAGAGGGAGATGTGCCAGAACCTGAAGGTTTTCCAGTCATCTCCTCTGTGTTCTCATTAAGTCAACAACCGGAGGACGTGCAAGGCCCCATTCAGCCACTGGTGATGGCCCTGCGTGGGATTGTGATGGATAAAAGTAGCAGCTCTGGTAGTACAACTCCAGGTCACGTCAAGATCACAAACAGCACGAAGGAGGTGAAGGAGGTGTCAACATCTGGATACTGTGCTCAATTAGTCAGAAATAATGGATCCGTCCCCTGCAACCGTTTACCGACAGAGAGGACCAGTGATCCTGTAAGAGCAGAGGAGCAACATAAGGCTACTCAGCACCCTCCTGCACTAACCCACAACCACACCCGTATCAAGACGGAGAAAGATATTACCTCCCTAGCAGGCAGGAACAAATGCTGTCACACACCTGGTTCCAGATCTTCAACAGGAGAGGAACCTGTTTGTCAAAATGCTACACGTGTAGACTCATCTGAAATGGCAAAAAGTGGACACGACATATCTTCGAAGTATCTGACCGTCTCCCTGAAAAGGGTTCAAGTAGGTGTGTGGAAAAAAAACAAGAAGGGAATTAAACTAAGAATATCTAAGTACAAGACTCAGGTGCCTGTGGTCAGTCTAGGTGATTGCACAGTTCTCCACCCAATGCCGCTGAAGGTGGACCAGCTGGTGAAACGACCGGGCCCGAACCAGCCCGTGGTGGTGCTCAATCACCCGAGGCCCCGGACCTCAGCACAGGGAGTGAGAGCGGACACTGTAACTGACACGGGAGCCTCTGAGGGGGCCCCGAAGTGCCAAATCTTAAAAATGAGGCTGAGCAAAGTCATGGGGCAGAAGTATGAGGTGATGGGCTGCACTGTTCGAGTTTTTTCATAAATTTATCAGACAAGTATCGACGCGCAAAAGTGTAAATTCATGAGGAAATGACTAGTATTGCAATGAGAAGATGATGACTTAAAAGAGAAAGGACAAAATATGTGGGGCAACTATTTTTCTTTATGGGATAAGATGAAAAAATCTGAATGTTTTTATAGGCATGGGTTACAGAATATTCAAGTGCAATGCAGTTTTGCTGCTTTGAGTCTGAAACATTGTCTGTCTGCTGTAGTAGATGCAGTCAGAAATACACAGATGTTACGCACTGATTCATAAGTTTGAGAGAGCAGTGGATCTGTCAGAGTTAAGGCATACATGCATGCTGTTAACGTAAAATGGACAACACTGTATTTTCTGTTTGCATCACTGAAGTTTAGGGCTCGACTGATACGGGATTTTTGGGACTGATACCGATCTATCAGCTGATAGTATCGGCCATATTTAGTAATCAGTTACTTGTGACAAAGATATGTAATGGAGGCAGGATATTTAAATTTTAACTTGACTTCAAACATCAGTGCTCTGAAGAGTAAACACGTCACTCATTCATTATTAAAAAATGCAGCATCCTCTGTACGTGCACCATTTTTAATCACTAGTTCAAGCTGAAAATCCAGCCTTGAAAACAGTTTTAATATCGGCGCATTTTGGAGAAAATATATGATGATGCCGATATATCTGCGACGTGCCAGTATCGGCTGACGATATCGGCAAACGGATATTTCTGTCTGTCCCTGCTGTGGTCTACTGTACAACCTGAGTTAATTGATCCAATCTCTCAGAATCTAAACAACTCCATGAAGATACAGAACAGGCACAGCTCCAAAATGTACCCATTGATCAGCGGTGGGCGCAGCCGTTCCAGGATTTCGATGACGGTCAGGCCTCACGTGCAAAACTTAGCACTAAAAAAATGAAACGGTGCCAAAATATCTTTTTCAAGGATTAACTTCTTTCTGACATCATTCAGAATAAAGCCGTGTTCAGACTGAAAGCAAAGAAGAGATGTTTGTCTTAAGATCAGTACGGTGTTGCTTGATCGTAATTGGATCATATTTTTGATTGTCGCTTTAATCGCTTCGGTCGCGTTATTAGCATGACGCACATGGTGTGCCATATTAGCTTGTTCAGAGTAGGGGGTGACTGGCCACTTTCTGTCATTATTTACAGCCGATACAACCGTATTTGCTGCACTGTACCAGTTGTTGAGGATCTAGAAAGGTTGGAAAACTTAACAACATTGTGTCTGGTTAATAAAATCATCTGGAGCCTGTTCAGTTGTGTCGCACAGCTCCGTGTCAGCCACAGTTAGCATTAGCTAGTAGCGTCAGGAGGAAGGCGGGCTTGTTGTCTGTCACTAACTGTGATCGATATAATCATCATTTCTGCTCTGTATCATTTGTGGAAGTCTAAGAAACGTTGGAAAAGTTAACGACACCACGTCCGCGTTCATAAGGTAATCTGGTGGTGGAGAAAGTCCTGTCGTAGGAGCTCTGTGGTATTCACACAGCAACAGTTGTTTCGACCGCCATGTCTGGTTCAGTGTCCGCTCAGCAAATTCCAGCAACATTCATGCTGTCAGGACCTCAGTGACATCAGGAGAATCTCAAAACTGATTGGATGTGACCTGAAAAGTTCAGTTTTTCCAACTCTTAGCAATGAGGCGGTGAAGGACGCCAGATTGTGCGATGGCGTTGTGTGTATCGTGAAATTTGTTTTGCCCAAAGTGACACAGAATCTAAAGGAGTCCGTACATTCACTGACTTCGTGTGGAACCTTGTGGCGTTCTTTGCTTTCTGTCTGAACGCGGCTCCGCAGAACAGCATAGCCCACTCCGCTTCAGGTGTGACAGCGGTTACTTGTGTAAAAACTGATGCTGCATCCAAAAAGTCGAGACCTCACAGCAGATCCACAAAGCGTGTCCCGTTTCCAGAGCTAAGAGAGCGAGAAAAGCTCCATTCCTCGAGATCAGCTTAGTGGTGCATTCAGGTACTCTTTGCAAATTTGTGAAATATTGTGTGACCATGCTGTGCTTGTCAGATAGTCATCAGTGACATGAAAGGGACACTTCAGAGGTGTAAATAATGGCAGCTGGGCATGCACTCCACTGGTTTTTTCTCCTGTTATCAGCTTTGATATGTTACATTTTGCTGTGTGTGGCTGAGGCGTTTAAGTTTTAATTAGCAAGTTGTCCTTCCTGTACTGTGTTGTGTGAAAAAAAACGTAAACTTGAGTATTATTGAATGTGCCCCTCCAGTATTCACTACTTCGCTGGCCATTGTTGGTAGTGAAAAAGTTTTGAAATTTACCGGTCGACACGAGTGCCTGAATGCATCATTTGTGTTGTGAGAGTGGAGCTGAAAGCTGGCTCTGACTGTTCCTCCTAACTCCAAGTGCACATGGATGCGAGTCCGGGATTTGAGGATTGTTTTCTGACTTTTTCTACATTTGTTTTCAAGGACTTCTTTCAGTGTCCCGATAAGTTGCAGATGTTTTCTAATTAACTTATCTGAGTTTACAGTCCAAGAAGCAAGTGTTGACGGCGAGAAATGGTCTCGACTGTTGTTGCTCCATGTTCTTTACAGGTTTCTGTCTTAAACGTCACACCTTCCTAAGGTACCCTTTGCAGATGGCGGACAGAAGCGGCTCAGACTGGTTCATTGCTGTAACAGAAAGCTGAGTCCTTGTATTAGTTTGATTTCACAGCCGTGTACATACTTCATTACTGTCGTGGTTCTGGGGCTGTTGAAAAACCGTTCAAACATGTATATCGTGAAAAACTTATGAAACTGACAAAAGCAATCTTCTATCTAAATACCTTTCAGATGAGTTCTCTCTTTTTCCAACAGCATTACAACAACTAAATGTATTTGTGTATAATGTAATGATGTATGAAGTTGTAGACTTATGATAAAATGTATAGCTTTGGTTACCCACAGTTTTTATTGTGTAAATAGTGTTTCTGTAAATATGAAGCGGGCTGACTGGTGTTCATACTCAGCTGGGATTGGAAACGTTCTTCAGCCTCCTCCTCCTCCGCAGCAGCAGTTACGTCGTGTTTTACCTTCCTTGCACTGCGGCGTCTCGAGCTGCCGCGTGGACTCGGTTCTGTATTATCACTACGAAGGTGTTTAAGGGTGTGACATGTTCCTCCTCATTCGCTTTGCTTTGCCTTTCATTCACTCATTTGTGTGACGGTTATTCATGTGGCAGTTGAAAACTGTTTTCAGCTTTCTTTATACTCGGTGGTCATTGTGCTTCATGCTTTTATAATTAAATTGTGTAACACCCCTTTTTCTATTAAAACATAGTAAGTTATCAAACTTCACGTGGCCTGTTTCCCTTTTTGTCCGGCAGAGTTGCCTTACATGAACTGCTCATGATCTTCATATAAGTTCTCATGTGCTCTAAGCACATTACCAACACAAAATGGCCAAAAGGAAGCTTTAAAATTTTACTTTGCTCTGTGTTATTTTATTATTTTTTTATTTAACCAGGTAAAAAAAAACCATTTAGATCCAACATGTTCACGTGGCCAACATGGCAGCAGCACATTTTATAGTTTACATAAGATTAAAACAGGATACAAACGAGTAAACAGCTTGTGGAATATGCATGGTAGATCGTATTTGAAAATGCCTTTTGGAATGAAATTTTGAGAACTGGCATAAAATCAAATACAGAGACACTTTTGCCATCAGGAAGAAAATTCAGGTGTCTCAAAACCAGAACTACCAGGTTTAAGAACAACTTTTTTTCCTACTTCTGTGCTGAACTCTGACCTTTGACTTCCAGACACCCACTATCAGCACTCAGCACTTGCGAAACACAGGCTGCTGCAGGCTGTTATCAATTACATTAAGATCGTACTGATACTTTATCTTTTTTTTTTCTTTTTTGTATTAGGTCTCTTCATTGTTCATGCTTGTATAATAACAATAAAGTTGAACTGGACTGAATTAAACTGAACAAAGACGCTGTCCAACAGTTTTGCATCGCAGGTCATTTGAGATAAAACCAAATTCGTCAGATGGAAATAAGTCTGACGGTTTTTTTCTTGTTCTGGAGGTTCGGGTAATCTGAATGCTCTCTTACCCACCTCAGCCTGAACGTGTGGGACAGTCGATGCCGTGATGCTTTGGCTCTTTAGGAGGTATGTGCACAGGCAAGAAGGGATGAAACTCAGCCAGTGCGTTTTGCTGTGTAAAGGTAAAGTTACAGGTACTTTGTTGGTCACGGGCATACAGTGTGCAGTGGAATGAGCAGTGGGCAGTTGAGACCAACTCCAGATGTTGAGCCAGTACCTCAGTCAAGGATGCCGACTGGAGATAAACCGCTGAGCCACCGTGCATGCAAAGAAGGCCGGTCAGACTTGGCGTGCAAAAAATAAAAAGTAAAAATTTGGGAC
>JAQLOL010000026.1:19994441-20005602 GCA_029783665.1 Naso thynnoides
ACTTCTCTAAACACAACACACACACACACACACACACACACACACACACACACACACACACACCGCTAACCTCCACAGGGATGCCAGAAATGGATACAAGCCTCTTTCAGATGTTCATGTTTGGGTTTACTAGGTCTGTCCACCCCCCACCCCCCCGATCTGTGATGAGTTTTAATATTTTTAATTATCAACTTATTCCACTTAATCCTCATCTGAATCTGTCCCGTCCCTTCAGGTTTCAAGTTACTGTTGGAGGTGTTCAGTGTAATCCACGGTCCTCAGGAGGAGTGTGTGCGGGCTCTGAGGAACGGTCACCTGTTGGGCATTTCCCCAGGAGGAGTACGGGAAGCGCTGTTCAGTGATGAGACCTACCCTCTTCTCTGGGGCAAACGCAGGGGCTTTGCCCAGGTCGCCATCGACTCTCAAGTGGTGTGTTGTCCCTGAAATCTGCTGTCACTGTTTTCTTGGCAGAACATTCTGTAGGTTCAAAAAGATGTAGTGAGCAGTGAGTCGCCATCACATGGCATTTGTAAATCTATATACAGTCTACTCTTTATGTAGTCAGGAAACCACTAACAGACAAGCAGCCAGTCTTTATTATTGTGTCATTCTGATGATAAACAGAATCTCAGAATAGTGTCATTTTTTCAATATTTCCAATGTTCTTTAGCACATTTTATATCTCTCTGCGTGTTTGGTTTTTGTTCAACAGTTAACTACGCTGTACATGTTATGTTTCATTGTTATGCTACAGTGGAGTGAGTCTTCCTGTCTGATCTAATCTGTGTGTGTGTGTGCTCTCTGTCTTTCAGCCAGTAATTCCAATGTTTACTCAGAATGTGCGGGAAGGCTTCAGATCTCTGGGAACACTCAGTAAGTGTAGAAGAAGTTAATCACCAAGATGATGGAGGTCACACAGTCACACAGTCACAGTCACAGGAAGAAGCAGAACAAATCATTTCAACACAAAATGAATCATGAGAATACATTCATTGTTTGTTTTGCATCTGCACAAGTTTGTAGACAAAAAACGTGTGAAGAATTTTACCAAACTTGTCTTCAAGATGGTCTTGCTGCAAATATCTGCTGAATGTCACTCTGTCAGAACATTCATTCGTCACTGCCTACATTCTTATCTGAATCCTCTCATTCTATTTGATTTCTTTTAACATGCTCGGTCTCTGTGTCTTTCTATCCAGGATTTTTCCGCTGGGTGTATGAGAGGTTTCGTCTCCCTGCGGCTCCTGTTTATGGTGGATTTCCTGTGAAGTTTCGAACCTTCCTTGGTGATCCCATACCATACGACCCAAACGTAAATGCTGCAGAGCTGGCAGAGAAGGTGAGTAAGTTAAACGACCGATCACACTGAGAGGCATCACACTAGGCGTGGTCATTCTGTAGGAGAATACAGCCAGTTTTAACTTGTCGTCCATGTTCTCCATTATGCTGTTATTTCTGCTCCTGTTCTAATGGCGACAAAACAGGAAGGACGTGGTGAGTGGTAAAGCCCGCCTCCTACTTGATTTACTCGGCTGCTTCATCCAGGAGAGACACTGACGAGTGGTGCGACTTTGGGCATTGAGCTGAGAAGTAAAAATTATTTGAAGGTTTATGTACCCCCCCCAAAAAACCCACAAGCAAAACACATTGCACAGCAGCAAGAGAGGAGCTTCCTTCAGGCCCGCTGTACTGAGGAAGGTTTTAGTTTGGCTGCTGACGCTTCTTCAGCGATGCTTCTCAGTGTGATCGGCCCTTCAAGCTTTTGTACTGCTGAGGAATCTTTCATTCACTCACTCATGCAGCCCTGACCCTGTATATTTGTACTGACTATGACCTTTTTTACTTCATATTATATCGTTCAATACAAACATTGGTTAGAAGAAAAATTTGTGTGCGCATGATGTAATAGTCATTTTGTCTGTGGGATATCAAATATAACACACGTTTGTTTAAAAGATGAAGGCAAAACACACAAAGCTGGACGTGTGAAACCTGCTTCAGGCGTCTCAGTGTTCCTCCATAAGTAACACAAAGATAAAAAACCTTCTCACTTGAATCTTCAATCTTAAATAACAAGCTGGAGCTTCAGTTTTTACTGCTTCAGTAACTTGACATCGAGTGTTAGTGGCAGGATGTATGCAGTAATCTGAGCTGTCCACTGTGTTTTTTGTGTGCAGGTGCAGCAGGCGGTCCAGTCTCTGATAGACGAGCACCAGCAGATCCCAGGAAGCATCCTGAGAGCCTTGTTGGAGAGATTTCACAGCAAACACAAACACCAGTGACACCAGTGACACCAGTGACACCAGTGACATCAGCACAACGACAGCGGGTGAGACAGCTGCAGCTGCTCAGGTTTGGCAGCCTGACGTCATGGAATATTTGCACAGCTTTCCTCACTGCCCCCAAACACCACCTAGTGCAGCCACTGAGCTGCCTTTGGCATCGTTCACGTTCTCTGTATCGCACTTTTCTGATGTGTGTTCTCGTGTTCATCGACTCGTTTGTCGTCTGCTCACTGCCAGGATGAATCAGTTCAAAGCTGCGTTCCTGTGCTTAATTTATCAGACACACCAACAAGTAAAAAACAAAAAAATGACAGGATTTTACTTTCACATTACACTTGTGCATAGGATGTTATTTCTCGTGTTCTCACATCCTTTTACGTAAGAGTCACGAGGGCTGATAGTTGGCTGAGTTGTATCTGTTCTCAGTTTGAATATCTGAGATTCAGGCCGTGTCTCGAACTGTTCTACCACTACATCACTATGAGATTTATACAAGAGGGGAGTGATGAGATCTTGGCCTAATGTAGGTTGAGATGACTTACAGCTCTCCTTACAAGTACATGCAAGTTAAATCTTCTGCTGATTATGGAGAAAGTTTCAAGTTAAGAACTTTGGAGCACCTTGTGGAGCCCAAGATGCAGACCTCTACCAAGAATGGATCCATCTGCTCTGTGACCACTCTCAGTTAACGACCAGAACGTGTTAGCGGTCCACAGAAGATGAGTGACACTGACCTGAGGTCACGGAGGGATGACCGCCTCGTTAAGATGAGATTTATTGTATATTCAAGCCCACACATACGATGTTTAAACAGACGATGGAGATTTGACGGTCAGTGCTCCTTAGTCATCAGGCATGCAGTTCGTGTTAGTTTTCAGGTTTTTCTCCTAATTCCCTGGAGTTTGTCCCAGTATTTTCTCCCAAGGAATCCAGTCACAGTGCGTTTACAGGATGTGTGTCACAAAGTCACAGCAAAGAGAATCTAGTCTCTCCCTCCAGTCCAGACGGGGTCACTTCGGCCCCGAAAACAAGATGGCCGTACTGCCAAAATCAAGGCTGCTTCTGAACTCCATCAACCAACATTTTGCTCTTCCAGTTTCAAATACGGCGTCATCTCCCCAAAGGAGAAGGTAGTGACCAACTGTGCAAACAAACAAACAAACAAACAGAAGGTTTGCCGACTCTTTAATTAGTCATTTAAAAACTCACATAATAAATGAAGTGCCACAGTTATGTGAACACATATTGAGCTCAAATGTTCTTACATGCTGAGAGGAATTTAGCACACGGTCAGTGACACACTGATGTGGTTTCAAACTGTGATGAAGATTCTTTCAGCTGATGGAAAAAATGAGGCTGGACAGAAAGAACGAAACACCTTCAGTCCATTTAATCCAGCAGAGGAAAAACCCAACATGTGTGTGTGAGCCTGTCAGGGAGCTCTCTGTGTCAAACCAGGCATGCAGTTGTTCTTGTGCTGGTAGATTATCGTGCACAGAAGAAACACTGAGCTGAGCTGTCATTTCTCCAACAACCGTCCACTGATGGCCCGAGGATTATTCCTGAAACTGTCGAACTTCCTGCTTCTTGTCTTTCTGCTGTCATTGTCAACTGACTGTGTGATATTTTAACATCGGACTGTTGGTGGAAATAAACTTTGGACTTTTCCTTTGAAAACAAACCAAACTACCATCATGCATTTTGAGTATTTTTCTGACAATGTACCACTGGTAAGATTTTTTGAAGACAAAACTGTTGCATTCTAACAAGAAAGTGTTTCTGATTTGATGGGATAAAATCATTTCTGCTGAAAAGGGTCGACAAATTAAATGTCAAATAAAAAAAGGAGTATAAGTAAATAATATGTCAACAGCTATCACTGTAGCCGAGACTTGTGCATGTCGTGCACTTCAGCCATTTTTATATCTGACAACTTGTGTGAGTGAGACTAAAGCAGAGGTTTTCCACCTGACAGACGCTTTGATTGACAGCTCTTCACCCCAGTGTCAGTGTCCCGTTAACCTTCGTGTCTTCTCTCTGTCATATCGGTCATATCAGTCAACAGGCGCACGTATCACATGTTATCAGTGCAAACATTCAGTGTGTATGTTCGTGCTTTGACAGCATGTTTCTAACGGATCACTTTAATGTACAGATCGCAGTTTGGAAAATAATCTAATAGTCGTTGTGTTTGTTTGTTTGTTAGTGAATAGGAGTGTAAATATTATGATGAAACAAATTTTGTTTGGGGCTTTTGAACACAGTCTTGAAAGAATCACTGCCAGTTGATGTTTTCATTTTGAAGAAGCCTTCGTAAGACAACGTGTGTTTGTGAGTCACGTGTGACCTGCTGCTTTACGTCTGTGGACTGATGCCTTCTGCCATGTTTCTGTTCAAAGACGATCTAACATGTTTAAGTGTTGACTATATAATATATACATGTTGTACTTTTAAATATTAAGATCCAAATCAATCTGTTAATAAATCTATTTTATTAAGACGATTCATGTGAAGATCCTTATTTTATCAAGTTGGTGGACATGATCTGAGAATAAATCCTGACCTGAAGAGAGAGAGAGAGTGTGTGTGTGTGTGTGTGTGTGTGTGTGTGTTTTAATGGTTCCAGCCTGAGGGGCTGAGCCCTCACTGAGTTTGTGCCCAAATATTTGTTTCTTTAATTAAACATATGTTATAAACATGTATGAAATATATATATATATATAAACAATATATAAGCTGTTTTTTATTGTTATCATTATTGTGATTGTTGTTATGTTAATACGTTATTATTTTCTAATTATGTGTCTTATTTGTGTTCTGCTGCAGCCACAAACATGAAATGTTTCACAAACGCTTCAGAAGAAACTTGAGCCGTCTTGGCCACATGGTGGCGCTATAATTAAAAAAAATACAGTTTTATAAGCAAACAATGAAAACACAGACAGACGTATTGACTTGAAATCTGCCTCACAGGTCCAGCTGATTGTCTCCACAACAAGCCTCCTGAGCCCCAGATGTTAAAAGTACCACCAAGACAAAAAAACTTTAGAGAAACGTTCATATCAGCCCGACGAGGAGACGTCCTGACCATATTTATGTCGCACTTTTCTTCTCTTTTGCATTTTCCGTCATTATTCTTTCTTTTGTGTGTGCGTCCGTTCCACCTGTTGTGGAATTTTGTAAAAAAAAAAAAAAAAAAGAAGGTGACAGTTAACTTGCTTGATTTTTTTCAACAACTGGCGACATCACTGTCACTCCTTTGATAAGCTGCACTCCTGGAGCACACGGGGCAGCATGTTGTTTTGTTGTCTTACTAATAATTACTAATATTTTCTGTCAGACGTCAGGACTGTTGCTGTAAGGTGTCTCCGTGGAGACGCTGTGGTGGTCACAGAAAACCTCATGACCTTAATAACGTCTTTATCTCGGCCACTTTCTAATGATATGGTCTTTGTTTGAGCAGCTGCTGGCCGATGCAGAGATGGGAGTCAGGT
This sequence comes from Naso thynnoides, assembly GCA_029783665.1. Lineage (NCBI taxonomy): Eukaryota > Metazoa > Chordata > Actinopteri > Acanthuriformes > Acanthuridae > Naso > Naso thynnoides. The sequence goes on from JAQLOL010000026.1 coordinate 20,000,221, forward strand.
GACATCTTTGATTATCACAAACATGATGTTTTCCTGATGGTCCTCACATCGAAGCTGCCCGCTCTGACTGCAGGAAACAAAACGACACATTCATACCTTTATTTCCTGTTCAGGTATGAATCCTCGCCGACAAAGGCGGAGATCCTGAAGGGACAAATCTGTGTGATCATGAAGCAGACACTCGCTTTTATTTCTACACAATGATACCGTGATCTGCAGACGAAGGCTCATAATCGTGAGATAACCAGATTAATTATCCTGTTACCGCAGGAAAACGAGTTTTGTAAACTTGTGAGAACATTTTAATTTATCCTATTATCATGAGATAATGAGCTATTATCCCGTGATAACGAAACGGTTATGTCATAATCTCAAGATAACAGATTGAATTGATAGACAGTAGTGACCATGGCTACTCTCAGCTTCCATACGAAACATCTGCTTGTGCTATTAAACAGTCTTAATGATGTGACAAAACAAAAAAGACTGTCAGCATACTATGAAAAGGGAAGTCCAAGCTGAGGAGCAGTCCAAAAAGGAGCACTGAGGCACTCGTGAATTAAAAGTAAAAATGCTTTAATTTGACAGAGAAATAAAGCAACGCACTTCGACGGTGTCTAACAGTGTTCATCAGGGTGTGAGGATTGCTTAAAGGTGTCATTCAAAGTTTCATTTTAAAGTCACCATTCTTACCAAAGCTGATGAGCACCTGGATTTGAACATATTCATCACACTGATCCAAGCAGCACCCCCATCTTTTCTAGAACTTTGAGTGTTTTCTTTAAGTCTTGCACAGTGGAAGTTTGTTTGCACCACACGGCCTTTTTCAGCACAATGATCTCTAAGCTGTTGTGAGATGTATTTTCTTGCCAGGTTGATTGTTACATGTATGAAACTCTTTCCATTTGATTTCTAATTGTCCACAGATGGAAAACAGGACAGAGGAGTCTGTTAGTTCTAAGTGACACTTAACTGTGGAGGTCCTAAAATATTTGGATGAACCAAATGCAACCACAAAGAGGCTGAACAGAAAGAGTTCAATGTTAAAAGAGCCAATAATTAGTCATTTCCATGGTGTCTTATTCATTTTCCTCTAAGTGTTGTTTGGTATTTCATGGCCCAGCTTAGAAATTAATTCACTATTTATAATTTACAGTATTGTTTATTTACCATATTTTGATATTTTTAGACTCTGATTAGTACTTACAAAGTACTAATGTAGTACTTCATGTATTTCTTTGCATGAGCCCTGCAGTTTACTCCCAGAATGTGTTTGATTGAAATGACATAAAGTTTTAATCTGAGTGTAAAAATAACATAATGTGGTAAATAAACAAGTCACAACAAGCTCACAGGACTGTTTAGAGTTGTTGGAAAGTTTATCTGTTGACTTTAGGTGGAGGCAGGCTAACACTTCCCATTGACTACCAGTGTTTGAGCTAAGCTAATTAGCGTTGGGTGGGCTCTGCCCGTCTCTTCCTTGATACTGCACACACAGTCCAAAGAATGGGATCTATCTTCTTGTCTGGAACTCAGGAGGGAGAAATAACAACAAAAAAAGTTCTTTAATTTAATTAATTTGATTAATAAATAGTTAATTTAATCTCTAATCTATTAGTACTACAATACTGTAATGAATCATAACAAAAGACTCACAGAAAGCATTTATTTACTTTTTGCTAAAACACAATGATATATTCAGATATATTTCTGTAGTTAAAAAAGTAAAATTCTGAATGCAGGACTATTTTTTTCATTGTTTTGCTTTTATTTTTACTTAAGTAAAGGATCCGGAGGCTTATTTTAACATAAAATGTAGAAAGAAAAAGGGGTAAATGACTGCATGTTATCAGTGGCACAGCCTCACCTTTTGGTCCGAGGGGACCCGAGAAGCCACCAGAGGGAGCAACAGTAAACAAATACAAAGCGGTGAGGACGTGCTGTCAGACTTTATATTATCCTCTGTCTGCAGTTTTATGGCGTCAGTGTGGGCAAAAGTTATTGTGTGCTTATCTTTTTTGTAGTCAAAAAGATCTTGATAGCATTTACGAATTTGATTACATAAATACTTCCTCCTGACAATCATTAGATCAAAGCTTTCCACACTTAAACCATAAACCAGACACAATAGACCGTCTGCTGTCTGATTTTCTGGCAACATGACTTGCTCATCAAGTTTTTTTCCTTCTTTTAACCTTTCCTGTTGTAATCTGATTCTGTCCTCTGACTGAAAGCAGCCGGCTGAAGATGAATACCAGTGGCCGAGGGCTAAGAGAAGACAATGTCTGCAGAGCCTCCTCAGATGGATATTGACCAAAGGGCAAACAAGCTGATGGAATTTCATTGACCTACGGCAAACTGCAGCATGTTACACAACCAGATCAATGTCCTCTTTCTCTCTCTTCTCTGTTCACTTCTCTCTGGAGGACTTTTATTGCTCAAACTTGTTCTCTTGGGAAATCGAGAGGAGGGGGTGCACCTGAAAACATTGACAGATGTGTGAGAAACCGCAAGGCTCCTCAGGATTGTTGGTTGGTAAGTGCGTTTGATCAGCAAGATTGAAGAAAGGCAAGTCAAGATTTCAACTGCTGTTGTATACTCCTCCTCCGACTTCAGAGGGAATGTGAGAAACGGAGAGTTTCTGTGATGTGGAAGCTGCTGCACAGATGCTGCACATGCTGCTCTCGCTCTGAGAGACGTTTTGTATTCTCGCTGTTGACGTGCTGCCTTTATGTTCTGTGACCAAGGTCAGCGGTTGAAAATATCTGATTGAATCCCTGCGGTTGATTTGCCAGTCTGGATTTTCCAAGGACAAACGTGCCGGGTCAAAAACTCTGACGTATAGCAGGCACAACAAACATGATGTCAGTGTTTCATGTCTGCTGTTGTAGAAATCCTGAAGTCAGGCCTGAAGCTGAGAGCAGCAGAGGAGTCTGATGAGTGATCAATAAGGTCTTATGATCGGATCTATATGCTCACTATGGAGTTTTAATATATACTCAGTCTACACCAAATGAAACATATTAAGTAAATCAAAAATTAGTGGTGAGAGGCAATATTTGCTCAAAAACTGTTTCAAATTGTAATTTTGAGATACTTGCACTTATTTAACATATTTCAAAGGGAACTACTGTGCTTTTTACCACTTCTTAATAAATAATGATAAACAAATGTATGAAATACAGCAGAATGTGTCCTCATTGTATCAGAGTCACAGTAAACCACTTGCTTGCAGTGTTACATAATTTGTGTGAGAGGTGAAAGCGGAAGCTAATAATGTGAGATTTTATAATAAAGCATCATTTGAAGTGTTGAGTGAGCAAAGATGTGAAAAATAAAAGAAATGAAAGAAACGGAATAATTTTCCTTTGAACACAGAGATGTGACATTTATGATGTTTGAATATTGTCGACAGTTCTGTGCAGTTTCATCAGGATTATCTAAAGTCTTTGATCAGCACGTTAGCTTGCTAATATTTGCCCGTTTGCACAAAGATGCAGACAGGAATGTCACTGATTTAGCAAGTATTGGACAAGTTGAATTAATGAGTGGATGAAACTGCGTGTGAAGTCAGGAGATCACCAACGGAGCGTTTTGACAATTTTCATGGCGTTCCGTCCAACAGTAGCAGAAACATTTCAATCTGGACCAGATTAGTGGATCAGCGGACTGACACTGCCATCCCCAGAGCCACGCTGATGCTAATGTGGCTACAAAGCCTCTACAGGCTGTGCCAGAACATTTGTTGGTTAAAAGAGATTTCAAGGAGCTACAAACTTTGAGTGTTTCCTTGAAATGTTTCGTTTTCCAAACTGGAAGGGGCCCCAGCATGAATGTTACCACAGAAGTCTCCAATTTATTTGTCATCTTATCAGCAAGAAAAAAGTTTTAAAAAATTCCTCAGGTACAAAACCTAACAAAGTATTTTGAAAATCAAAGAAAGAAACACAAATGAGTTCATGGCAACAGCTTCCCAGCCTGTTCACAAAGCGAAAAAACAACAAAACATGCTTCACAGAATGAGGATGGACTTCAAATAGTCGTGTTTCAATTAGTGGAAAGATTGCATTATCATTCTCTAGGTGAGAAGCAATACATCAGCTGTGCAGGTCATTGGATTTCAAGACTCTGGAGTCAAGAGATTTGGTCAATCATGAAACAGCCAATTGATTTTCCTCTCTTTATTTGCAGAACTTGGCACCAGGCAGATGAAATTTTCCCTCCCTGAGCACGCTCATTGAATGTAATTTTGTCTTTACACAGCAAGCACACTTACCACCTGCTTTCTATTTTCCTGCGTTGACATTTGGGAATATGAGCAAGGTTTGTAAAATGTTTGAGAAAAAAGAACAACTGTGTTGAAAACAGCGAAGTTTGACTTGGAAGAGTTTAGTTCCTGTTATAAGTGTTGCCGGAGTGTTATGAGGAGAAATATTTGAAGTGTGCCAAATGTCAAATCAAATCATATCAGTCTGTTTTTGTAAAGAAACTCTAATCTCCCTGTAGATTCCGGCGTAGGTTAGGAAACTTTTGAATATGGGGGCCCGGCCAGGGCACAGATTCAAAAATAAGTTTAACTTTAGTTCTTTATTCGTCATGTGCGCAACAATAACAGTGAACCAGGCGTTGGCTGAAAGATTCTGGTTCTAAATCTCCTCCTGCAACAAAATGTACAAACGAAAAGAGGGTGGAGCTGATCACAGCTGACACTGGCGGAGCAGATTCATCGTGGATAGGTTCAGGACAAGGATGAAATATTATGAACCAATGGCACAGAGGTATTGACGTTACTTGTTATGATCATAAGACAATGAGCCCTTGATACTAGCCTCCCCAACACCTCCGACTCTGAGGAAGACACCCAGGCTGGCTGTGATTTTGAGGCCTTTTTATGTCTCTTTGTGGTTGTTTGGGATCTTTTTGTAATTGTCGAGTGTCTATCGTGGCCTAGCCTGATTAAGACCATCCCGATCACATGGGCCCAACATTTCTGTCTCCCTCAGCAGATCATCCTGGACTTCCAGCTGCTGAAAACAATTTCTAAAAATCAGAGTATGTTCTGCCAATCGGGACTGTGTTGTGGCTGATGATGTAAAATAAAGGCTGCTACTAGCTAAGCATTAATGGTGGCTACCAAAGCAACAAGGGTTAACGTTAAATTGACTTCGAAGAACTTCAAGTTTTTGTTGATTCTAGCGCCCCCCTTTGGACAACAGCGGTAGTTAAACAAACGCCTGCTGTTGTAAAGATCTTTGTTAGCGCGTGCCAGGCAGGCAGAACTCGGCATAACACCGACAACACGTGCATTTGCTTTGGAAGCGAGTGAAAGAGAGACGACAGGATGGATGGTGATGAGGTCATGTGTTTATATGTCCTGAGAAA
>JAQLOL010000026.1:20088844-20117551 GCA_029783665.1 Naso thynnoides
AGCTCTGCCCGTCTCTTCCTTGTTACTGCACGCACAGTCCAAAGAATGGGATCTATCTTCTTGTCTGGAGCTCAGGAACGAGGCAAATAAAGAGAAAACACTTTGCATATTCATCTTTAAAAAGTTTTGTGGGTCCTTTCCGTTTGTTTTGTTTCATTTTTTAATCACATCATCATGTTTTGCCTTCTTCTGCAGTGGTATCACGACACCTGACTGGAAATATTGTGCCACCTACAGGTTTTCTCGATAAACTAACTTCTAACATTTGCATTATATTTGCATGGCTGGAAACACATAATGTGTGTTTTCTTTTGCCTGTTTTCTGACACTTGGATTAAAACTCATTTATGAACTGTTAAATAGCTAATAAGAAAAAAATCAAAGACTTCTGTATTTAGTTCTCACAGCAGCTGTCAGAGGAGTAATGTTAATAATTTTCACTTCAATGTGTGAGCAGCAATTATTATTGGAACCAGAAGCAGGATTCAGACACACAGCTTGCAGTTGCTCAGATGCAGATTTATTGTAAATTTAAGAGATGAAGACTCTGAGGGCTGAAGCAGAATTATATTGGAGCAGAGCAGCAGAGAGCGCCGAGTTGTTGGCTGGAAGGCAGAATGACAAACACCGAGACCGTCCACAGAGGGATGAAGAACGTGAGGAACACAAACACAGAATTAAACTGTGTTCAGGCAAACTAAAGAAAAGCACTGCCTAGACTGAAAACTTGGCTGCAGCATTGCAACCATATTGCAAGTTGAGAGAGTCACACCCAGACAGACACACGCACACACACACACACAGAGGACAAACAACTGACTGACAGGAAATGTACAGATGGAAACAACAACAAAAAATAAAAGGGAGGGGTGTCTAATCACTTTTTATGCCTTTATTGACGTCAGGGCTTTGGGGTTGCGATACAATATATTACAATATTCTACAATACTTTAAGCAAGGCACTTTATTACAATTTTTGTCAGTCTAATTTTAGAATTAGAAAAATTAGAAAATAGAATAATAATTAAATTAAAATTTTTTTGCAATATCGATATGCAGCGTTGGGTAGTAGTGTCACAACAGGTAGCAACGTTACTCGCTTAACTCCATTCCTCAGTAGCGTGGCGGTCACGTTACCACTATGAGAGTCAAACAGCTTTTCAGTAGCGAAGTTGATTCATCGACCCAGTAGCGCAGTAGCGTCCACAAAGGCTACAAGCTATTTTCCCAGTAAAAGCTCTGAAATGCAGTGGGCTTTTTTTCTGCAGAGGTCTGGATAAATCTGAGGGTAATAAAACTGAGGATAAATAATGTGACTGACGCCAGCTCCACATGGCAACGTGTAGACGGGGGAAGCACTTCCACATGACGTCACACGCTAATCCTGCAGTTTATTGTGCTTACTGCGAGGCTATTCAAAGGAAGGCTGGGACACGGGCTCTGATGCCATTGAAACGATGGAGTTTTGTACGTGCACAGTGAAATCTGGCCTGTACTTGCGGAAACGCTCAATAGATGGTGTCGTTCTTATAAAGCGTCCATGTGCCGTCCATTGAATGCAGGGACGTTTGTCTCATTTTGCTCATTTTGGTCACACTGTGTTATTCAACTCAGGGACTTTCTTCTCAAAACTTGCTCAAATTAAACGTTAATACGTAACAAAACAAGTACATCTGTTGCACTCAGAGGCACTGTAGCGTTCCATTTCTGTAAACAGGTATTATCCTAATACAGAAATCCATCAGATAGTCGTCAGTAGCTACTGCTGTTTTGCAGTGTCAGCTGTTTTTGTGCTCCTGTTGCAGTTGTTTTGTAGTCTGGCTGCCTTAAGGGCTATAGAGAACAAATATAACTGCAGTCAAAGTATATTAAACGGCACGGTTTTGTTTATTTGCACAACAATGACAATGCACATATTCAATAGAATAGGTGCTTATCACAGTGCAGGGAAGGAAAGGGCATAAGGGGCTCAGAGTTGCATTCAAAACAAACTTATTCTGTCTGAGAGCCACTTCACAGGGAGAACCAGTGGCTGGATGATTTTCTGAGAGCGATGATCTGGGGGAACACAAGTCTCCTGTTGGACTAGTTAATTATATAGGAAATTCATTTGAGCATAGGCTGCCCAAAAAGTGCAGCCCTCGATCACCTGAGCAGATCCTGAGCTTTTCATGCAGCGCAGCTCCAGTTACACTGTGCATGTGCAGTGCCCCGTTGTTTCAACGGCATCAGAGCACGTGTGCCAGCCTTCTTTTGAATAGCCTTGGCTTACTGCTTCGCTATCGGCTTGTCTTTGCAAGACCCGCCATACTCTGCCTCTGATTGGATACGCTGCGCTTCTTGACGCGTCTCCCACATGTCTTGCTGTGCTTGGTGAAGGAAAGCACAGATAACAGACAAGAGCGAGATACACACAAGAACCACACAAAAGAGAGACAGAGGGGAGCGGATTTCACTGAGAATAAGCAGAGGATTTCTCTTACTTTGTATTTAACATTTCACCTGACTACATTCTTGCCAAAAAACTTGTGTCGCTGACTGTTGTTAAAGTAAAAAAGTAGCTCAGCTCATAGCAAGCTTTCTTTTGCCATTTTCTCGTAGCTTGGCTTGCTGCATTTCTCTCTGGATAGCTTCAGTGAAGTGAAGCTTTATTTTATCGTAAAGTAACTGGTAGCTTCGCTCACTACATTTTCCATGTAGCTTTCCCAAGACTGTTGCTATGTATTAATATTTTTGTACACCCCATGACTGACATATTGTACTTGTAATTTTTGCAACATTTTCAGCGCCTGTTTAACCAAAAATTAGTGTATCTCAGTTTTCCTCTTTCACCTTGTTCGTACTTTTCGCCAGTCTGACTTAAATGTTTCACATCAAGTCACTGGCAAACTTTCACGTCTAGACTCTTGTCCAATAAATCTTTTAGCACTGTCCTTCTGTTGTGTACTCAGCAAGGTGTAGGCGCTGGGAGTCGAATCAGCTTACTTCACATGCGATTAAGTGGAGAAGGTGAGAAACAAATCCACCTGCCTAGCTGCTGCTAACACAATATGCACTCCATCAAACGGGTCCAGTCGGGCCACAATTTAGAAGGCAAAGGACACATCTTGTGCAAATCAAGATTGATATTGCAGAGCTGTTTCCACTGTTAGGCGTTGATTGCCAATGTATGTGGTGAGAATTGAATGCAGTGGCTGCAAAGTGTTCAATTTCATGCACTCAACCTGCTTTGCATACAGTCGGCATCGTGTTTTCTCTTGTACAGCCTTTGTCCCCCAACAAAATTAAGGATTCTAGACATCTGCAGCACACAAGTCTGGCATTCGACTCCTCTTTTTCTTGTCTCCAATTATTTATGTCCGTCCAGAGAATATCAAGACACAATGTTTAGAGAATCCATGACATCCGTTCTCCTTTCCTCTCTTTTTTAACCCTGACCGCCGTTTATGACATTGAAGGAAATAATAAAGACTTCTAAACAATGATACCGCCGTATGAATTTTCACACTGATGCACTTAAGTGAGAAGTCACCATGCCTGCCAAATATAAATATGCAAACATTTACATCTGCATTACATAAGAAGGCATTGCATGCATTGTAAGTCATCCAGGTTTGTAAATTTGCTCTGTGATCACTTATGATTCAATACGAGGTTCAGTCACAATTTGTCACACAGTCGGCTTGTCTGATGCATTCCACGGTAGATCCTCATCAGACTCGGGTGTCAGGGTCTGACTCTAGATCACAGCTGTTTGTTAATTAACATCACACATTCAGCATTTTGTACCCATTCAGGATTTTACTGAAAGTTTGGTTTGATGCTGCTGAAACATCTGGCCAGGCAGCATCAATGGTCGTGAGAGGCTTTGGGACAACTTTCACTTTCACCGTGTGTCACTTCCCAAATCCGTTAATACAGCCTAGAAGAAACAACCATGCTGTTTTCTGCCTGTATCATTACATTTTAGCTATTTTTAAACACAGACTTAAGTGTTTTCATTCTATACTCGACCCCATGGCCGGACAAGAATGTTGATGTTCCAAGTTTTTCCAGTGTTTGCTTTTCAACACTTGCATGATTGTGTAAAGATTGTGGCTGGGAAAGAGGAAAAGAGAATATGGGGAGAATAAAGGGAAGGAGACTATGGGTGAGGTGCAGGATGTTGGGGCAAGCCAACTAAAACACTCAGGAAAGATTGTGGCTGAAAAATACAAGCATATATTTCAGGTCTGACAAGATGCAAACTCTCAGTCCAGCGTTGAGTGCTGCACATAATGATGCATGTTCAGTGTCTGTGCCAAAGCAGGAGGTAGAGAGCTGTGGAGGTCGGCGTGGTGGATAGAAGGATAGCGTGTCATAAATTTCATTCAGGTAACATTCACCTTATTTATCAACTGTAACCACCTGGGCTGGGAAACCGATTTAAATTTCAATTACAGTTTTGTCTTCCTACGATCATAAAAACAAGATAATGGAGAGGAAACGACGCTGCTGCATGGCGAGTCCACAGGTTACTCCCGTTCTGTCTCGTGTTGTAAAGCGCACCCTTCCCGGCGAAGGCGCTCGGCCTTTCCTCTAAAGCCCAAACAAGTTTCAGCAGCGAGTCACCACACATCGCTTCGCCGGTTGCTTTGAGACTTCATTAGTTTGACTTGTGAGAAAACAGAAGTCGAGCCATTGGGTTAAAAAGAAGATTAAAAAAACTCTGTGGTGGAAACACTTTGGTTTCATGGAGCCAGACTTAAAACAAACTACAATCAAGTGCAAAATGTTACACGGTCGCACTTGCTTCTCCTGATGCTTCTTTCAATGCAACTGCGTACTGATGCCGTCACTTTCTCTCTTGATAAGAGACACGAGCCCAAAAATGCCCTAAATGTTGAATTTAGATTACAGATCTAATGAATACACTGGCTATATTGGAAATTTAGTATTCTGATCCTACAGTAGGTTGTGGCAGTGTACGGCAACATAGTTGGTAATATTTATTTTTCATTTACATTTTTTATGCGTTATTTATTTTGGTTTTAATAAATTTATGATTTACTTCAATTGTATTAATTTGGTTTAATTTCTTTCTCTTTCAGTTCAGTTGTATTAATGACTAGGGCTGTGCAAAAAAAAAATAAATCAATATTTAGATATATATTTTTTGAAACTATATAATATTGATATTCCAGTCCCTTAATATCGATGCTCCCTCCAGCCATAGGGGGGCGCTGTAGTTTCCCCGGTCAGTAGATGTAGATGGGGGCAGTCCTTCTTGTACAGCACGTGTCTTTGTCTTTTCAAACAAAATGCTCTTAATCTTCAGTAAATTGGAACATCAGAATTCATCAGCATAGTTTGTCAGCTCAGTTACCAATATAATGAGATGTGCCTGCCTGTCATTAGATGGCCTAAGTGGTAAACAGAAAGTTGTATTTTCAGCACTATTTTAAAATTTTGAGTAAACGATTTTGAGTATTGCAATATATGGCATTATATACATCGTTATCGTATCGAATCGCATCGTACCACGCTGTATCGAGGTACATGTTGTATCGTGACGTCGTTGACGATACCCAGCCCTAGTAAAGAAAGTTGTGTTTTTAAAAAAAAATCAGTGTTAATGCCCGATAAGTGCATGAAGTTTCTCAAAGCCAGTTAATAATCATGATTTTAATATCAATCAAAATAATTGTGATTATTATTTTTGCCATAAACGCCCAGTCTTAGTAACCACCATCTTTGTAACAGCGGTTAAGTATTTCCATTATCATTAATTGTATGGTATTAAAATTGTAGTTGCATTTAGGAAATCTGTGTTAACCACATTTCTGAAGCATATAAACCATCCATAATCTTTAATGAATACCTGGACATTTGTACTAGAGATGTTCCGATACCAAATTTTTATTTCCAATACTAATTCCAATACCCAAATTTTGAGGAGCGGCCAATATCGAGTACTGATCTGATACCAGCCTGAAAACATAACAATTACTTTAAAACGTGAGATGTAATCATAATTTCCTTAAATACAAAGATGTAAATAGAACACTATAAAACAGTAGCGCATCAGCAACTCAAAATCTAAACTTTTGGAAAATCTAGGTTCTATTTAGTTAATAATAAATCACGAGGTATCAGATTTGTGCTGGACTGGGGAACTTGCTGATAATGAAACCGGCATTTTCAGCAGTTATGGAGGCATTTCCGATACTGGTTTGGTATCAGAACAACTCTAATTTGTGCAATAAACTCACTTTTTTACTACGTTAAATGGAAAGATTAACACCACTCTTATGTCCCTGCCTGTTAAATAACCTTGGTGCGGTCTGTACACCTAAAATAACTTCCAGTGTGTGTTTATTCTGAGCATAACTACCAGCCTCATTCTGTCTAATCTGCTCTTCCCAGACACACTGACTCAGCTTCACGCTGTGGCGGAGAAGAACTGACTCGTGTGACACCAACATGGTGGTGACAATTATTTTATTCCTCCAGCGCGCACTGTATAAAGACATTATGAGAGTAAGATGTCTAAAATTAAGCAATTTCCTGCAATCACATCACTTCACTTTGTTTGTGGCAAATGAGCAATTTTGTCTAAAAACATTTTCCCCTCTTCTCATTTTCCTCAATTAGCTCGATAAGCAGATGAGTGTTCCACTGAGAGGAGAGCAGTTCTGCAGCGCTGTCGGCCCGTTTACAGTCCACACTGCACAGCATTCACATTCAGCTTTAATTTTTGCAATTTCTCTAAGTGCAGTGCAGCCTTATTGAGCAACATCCATCAATAAAAGTAATCATTTTCTAATAATTTTCTAGTATTTGTCCGAAACTGTAGCAGATTTTTCCTCTTCATAGCTTTTACGAAGGCCACGAAGAAGCAATCATTAATCCTTTTTATCGTTGTGGTCGCTGCTCGCTCCTGATATATTCAATTGCAGCAATAAAACACTTATTTTGTATTGACTGTATCTCTGTAACACAGCCAAGTACTAATGAAACATTTTTAATACATCCCAATAAACCATGAGAAAAAAATTTAAAAGACATTCGACAAAGTGTAGCTTGACTAAACACTCAAACAGCCTTCAGTTAATAATGGTAATGGTATTAATAATAATAATGATACTCCTTAATATGTTGATTTTGGGGCACCTGTGTTTATTATACAGGATGCTGGGGGTCCTTAAAAAAATCTTAAATCCAATAATCTCAATTTTTGGACTTAAATGTCTCAAATAAAAATTTGACAACTCTTAAAAATGGATTAGATTAATGTTAATGATAAATTACAAACCAGCAAACTTAAATTGTTAGCCACTAATTCAAACTGATTCGCTCTGTCGCAATATATGGATGCATTCCCAGTTTGTTTCCATGAGCTTATTTGATGTGCATTTTGAAATATATATATATATATATATATATAAAATTCAGAAATAAGGTTCTCAGCTTCACAAAAACATTTTTACACTAGCTCAAGGTGGTTTTTTTCTTTGTCAAAAAACAGCTGGAAACAGCTGTGTCAAAGAACTCGTTAAGTAGTGAATATTTATCTGCTGTTCAATAAGATGGCTAACGATAGTATGGCAATTTGATTCCAGCATCTCTGGATATTCCCAAAACGTACAAAAGCATGACTAACAACAACAACAACAACAACAACAACAACAACAACAACAACAGGTATGTGTGCAGTAACAAGGAGACCAAAGTATTCTGAGATCTCATCTGAAGAAACTGCGATTTTAGATGGTAAACGGCAACAGAATTCATCTCACATGGTGTTGACTCCCATCAAGACAATACCTACTTTTACAATAAGTCAAAATAGTTTCTTTTTTACATTGAGTTCATCAAGATTTGGCTCGATATCAGCATATTTAGAGCTGGGTCTGCCGTTGAAAGACTTTTTGAAAGGCCTCAGAGTCATGTTTAGTCATAAAAACGTAAAGCTGCCAAACAAAGTTACAAGCAGGCGCTCATCATTCATGTTTGCATTGATATCAGAAGTATCACCACAGTCCAGCCCCAGTGCTGCCCGGTCTGCACCAACAGTTATACCGTGCTGACGGGACCTCTAGTTAGGATTTGACTTGGGAACGTTTTAAACTGAATTAAGTTTAAGGCCTTAAAATGGTCTGAATGCTGCTCTTGGGTGATGTGGCACGCCAACAAGGCAATGGTTGGGGACGCACTAATTATAGGAGCCAAAAGGATTAATTCCAGATTCAAAAGTAAATTTAAATGAGTCACTAATTTTGGAGTAAGTCCATTAAGAATATAACAATAAGAAATTATGCAGGTATTTTTAACCCGAGAGGCACGATAACAAAGGCCGTCTCACGTTGGGAGAGTAATAACTGCTTCACACACTTCTTATCTCTCAAGTGTAACCTTTAAAGAAAGCAGAGGATGAATGACACTCTGCTTGAGCTCCTCTTTTTATTCCATTCTATGTGACGAAGGTGAACTTTTGTGTCAAGCACAGAAATACCTGCAGCAGCCTAATAGCAATGCATTTATTCAGCCCCCAAAAATGAATGACTGTGCCCCTTTGGGGAGACCTTCGGTAGCAGCACCAGCACAATGAATCGCTAAAATAAAGAGGAGGCAATTTCACATACACTCACTGGAAAATGGCATTTGAATCTTTGGCAAATGCCAGTTATAAAAAAAGTCAGCAGTTCAATTGGAAGGCACGCTTTAGATACTCCAATCATTCAACATGAGATAATTAAATGTCTCGTTCGGTTATTATTGCAAGAAGAAGACAATGAGAGACCGACAGGTGGAGAGTCTGGGAGATTGAAAGAAGAAGAAAAACGACAGGGTTGTGAACTTTGGTTACGTTCTTACTTTGCACGTCTGTGTTAGCGGCAGCTGAATTAATATCTTTGCTCACCTCAGGCTCCAGAAATGAAACGGCTTTAAAAAAAAAAAAAACTGAGAAAAACTACTTCAGTGCAGCCTTCAGATCGTGATTTAGAAAATTAAAGGCCTCTGGCTTTTTTTCGAGCAGTTTTGTCTCAGGATGTTTTCACATCTGCCGGGTTTAGTTTGGTTGAATCAAACTCTGGTTCCTTGGTGCAGTTTGTTTGTGTAGGTGTGAAAACAAAACCGAAATAAACCTGTTTGAAGAGGCGGCCTCAGTCTGGTTACAAACCAAGGACAGTTCGATACCACTTTTTCATATCTGACACCGATAAGACAGCACTGAGTATCTGCTGATACAACATTTTCCCCTCTCTTAAACAACAAAGCTACAGATAACATCTCTCTTTTCTAACCTCTCTCTTTACAGCATGTCACGCATAGTTTAATTAAGCATTTATTGGAGAGTTTAGGCTGATAAATCAGATCGGATTATACATTTTTTGCTCTCTGATATCCGATCCAGTGATTGGGCCAATATTGGACAGATGCCGATACCGAATATCATACCGGTTCATCTCTATTACAGACAAACTCAGTTTGGTTTGTTTGTGGTATAAATGTGATTCGATCTTGATCCGCCCCAACTTCAGGAGGAGTTGTGCATTTTTGGACTAAACTCCCGTTTCCAGCTGTGCATTATGGGCTGAGGACGACTTTAACAAACAGCAGTTTGCCGTGACACAAACATGAATTGAGGGTTGACCGATAACAGCGACGAAATGTGTTGCCTTTTTCATTTTTAGGCAGATTACCATACAGCCCAACAACTAGAAAAAACACATACAAATCATGAGGTGTTTAAAATCTGACGGAACCACGGGCATGAAAACAACCTTAGATACCTGAGGATGTTTGAGTGATAGAATAATAATTACACTGGGCACAGAGCTTTTGAAGTTCCTTTTTTGTCTTGGAAAATAAATCGTTTGATTTTCTGCCCTCAGATACTTTGTTCCCATCGACTTCTTTGTCTGTTTTAAGGGCAGCTCTCCGTGTTAGACAGGTTAAAATATAGAGGAATGGCATCAAGAAGATGGGGGGTAATTCTCGATGAGTATTCAAAGTCAAGACATGCAGTCATGACAAGGTTCACTAAATAACCTGTTAAAGCTGCAGTTAGTAATTTTGGGGTAAACATCAATAACTTTGTTTGTGTTCTATTAAGAAAAAATGTCACAATACCCACAGACAGCTGTTAGTTAGTGATGTGGTCTGAGAGTATTGCAAGATCTCTGTTTTCCCATCATGCCTCTGTGTACAGGATTGGTAAAACTCTTATCGCTCCTGTTCTATTTGCTCAGTCAGTGACGCTCTCTGTACTCTCTGCCCTGTTTGGTCGGTCTATGCCGGCTTCTCAGCGACAGGTGATGTCGGCACGAGCTGATTGGCTCACCATGCTCTGACTCGCCTCTGCCGACAACAGAGTGTCGGTAATACACCGTCAGTCGGCTTGAGCTCGAGCTGAGACGGACTATTTTTTTCTGCTGCAACTTTCCCTGCAACCGTTTGGCCTCAGTTCAAACTGGAATTAAAAGAGAGAGAGACGACAAGTGAAATTAAATGTGAGCTGGAGCAAAAACAGGGAGGGGAGGGTGCGGGCGGAGTTGCTTCCCAACGAGTCTCGTTAGTTTGTCGGCAAAAGTTACCAACTGCAGTTTTAATAAACGTGTGAAAGCCTCGGTGTGACTGATTACACCGGATGTCCTGGAGAGTTTGTTCTTTAATCATCTCAAACACATTTTTTTTTTTTTTTTTTAGGATGACTGAGCGTTGATGAAGCCATAACTAGCATGGTGTATTTATTAGTTTTACAGAATGGAAAGCTAAATTATTCCCACTCATCCTAAAGTAATGCGACAAGTTTACCTTTGCAAATAAAAAAGTCACCCTTTCTTTCTCCTGTAACGTTTGGGAGCAACTCCTGACTTTGAAGCCACACAAAGAACAGGGCTCCTGCCCAGAGTGAATGTTTAGAAATTGCATCACTCTCATATTTTCCCCTGAGCTCTCACTTAATTCACAAAAACAGTGGTGGAGTTGTGGCCTCTGAATCGGAAACAAGTTTCTCTTGTATGAGCAGAGGCAAAGAGACCACATTTAACCACAGTATCACCATGGTGAAAAACGGGAAGCTGGAGAAAATTTGGGTCCCGTACTGGCTGGTACAATGTGTCTTTTCTTGGATGAGGAAGAATAAACGTGATCTTTCACTGCCACATGGGCACCAAAGACGCCCACCATGTGGCCACAACCTGTGAACCTCCATCTCTGCTCCACGAGTAACTGGTTCGAATCCAAGAAGATGTACTGCCAGGAAAAGATGTCAACCACCTAACTGCTGCGAAGAAGTCAGTCAAACCAACAGCACTGTGCCGGTTTGCTTTCCTTTGAATACAGTCGACAGTTGCCATGAATCAGGCAGGAGTTGACTTCATTACATCCTGAAAAGCTTTGTGCAGAAAGTGGAACATCAGAAAAGACAATCTCAAACTGGAGAGGAATCGGCTGTCAGATGCTAACTGCTCCGACCGAGGGGACTCTTTTGCTTGAAGTCAAATCCTGTCTCAGTTATCTCATCATTCCTGTTTCATGGAGCTGCACTAACCTTGACCTGATAGAATTTACATTAAAAAAATAAATAAATACATAAAAAAACATGGATTTGTGAATTGGGAATGTTTGCAGATGGGAGTTTTCTTTTTCTAAATCTTTCTAAAGCCGTTTAACAAAGGGAATGTCACTGGGGCATTAAACATTAAAAGACATTTCGGGTGACCTTCCTGTTTTGTTTTGTTGCTACTGTGAGATTTATGCCTTTATCTACAACAACTCTACATGAATGATAAGCTGAACTGAGGCAAACAAAATCCTGACTGCTGAGAGGAAAATCTGAACGGTTTAGCTGAAAAATGGAGCTCCGCTTTGCCCTCTATCACAGCAAGGTTTATGTTCTCATCATCACTGAAAGAGAAGAGACACTGAAACACATCCACAGAGACAAAAACCCCCCCCAAACATCTCCTTTTGACCTTGGAAATGACATCTGAGGATAAACACTTGAATGAATGTCAGCACAAGGGCTTTTTGATGAATGTCTCAATCTGAGCCATTGTAATTGTAGAGATGTAATTTTATTTTCACTGATCTCACAGGACGAGGGACAGATGTAGGTGTGCATAACGCACTTTGTCGTCCTTTCAAACCGCCGACCTTGGCGACGGTAACATAACCCCACGCATCCCTCTAAAATCTGATCCTCTCTCTTGTACTTTTTAACCATTTAATCACAGACACCCTGACAAAAGTCACCTATGAGGACGAGTGTGGTTCAACATTAAGCTGAGGGCAAAATCATTTTAAGAGGGTATTATTTATGATCATATGTCACACACTATAACCACAGAGCAGGAATATCATCTGTCAGCATGTCACTGAGCTCCAGCAAACCAGATTACCGCAATTATTCCAGTCAGCGTAGATCAAACTTGTAGGCCGATGCTGCTTTTTAAACCTCAGATGGTGAGATAACTGCAGAAACACAACAAATATCTACTTTAATGTCACAGGGACACAAATCCTGATGTGTGGAACCTTCAGATTAGGTACTATTTCACAAATAATTTGATCTAGACGTACATGTAAAAATAACATGACAGACAGCTGACAAACTGGCACTTATTCTTCACTTTTGTTCAATATTTTTGGGATATTTTTTAGTTGTTTCGAAGTGTTTTCATGTCTGGTCTTGTCAGGACGAAGCATGAAAATAGTAACGTTTCCCTGACAACGCCAAAGGAAAATAAGAATACTTAAAATGTAAACATGATTGTACCCGTAAAATTAATGACACTCCATCAGCCAAGCTGAAGATTCTGTTAAATGGTATTTAGCGTGAGTTAGCATCATGCGTGCGGAAACATGTTTTCACAGACTGGTGATGCACGACAATGTGCACCAGGGCCAGACCGAGATTTTTTTTTTTGCTGATATCATTGGCCAATATTGGTTTATTGCAGATATATCTGTATCGGCATATATGTTCTCTGATATGCGCTATATTAAAATAGTTTTTTAAGGCCAGAAAAATGCTTGTACTAGTGAGTCAATATAGTGTAATTATGTGGAGTGTCCACCAGAGGGTAGTCTGAGTGTTTACTGTTGAGTGGACTGATGTTTGGGGTGAAGTTTTTTATAATGGAAGATATTCTGTCTCCTTTTATCTTTGTCACAGATATTTGATAACCATGTTCAGCCGATATTATATACAAATATAGTATCACATATTATATATCATATATCAGATATCCCTGTTTTCTTTCTTGCTTCATTAAATTAGCATCAGCATCCAGCAATCCCATATTGTTCAGGCCGACCGCGCGCAAGTGATTAGAGGCGACTGCCAGGAGACGCATCATTACAAACATTAGTAAACTATGTGTCTCAGTGTGATCGCCTCTCTGCACCTGCATGTACACTTTATTTTCCTTCCTTTCACAGTTAATCCACGTTACATTTACTTTCTCTTCCTGGCGACAACAGCCACAATCGAATGAAATATCTTCTTCAAAGTCATCTGGCGTGATGACGTTATTTCTCCAAAACAAGGAGTAAATTAAAATTTGCACAGTTCTAAAAATCTTTTTTTTTTCTTTGGCTAAATATTCTGTCAGGTGCCAGGTATGCTGTTTAAAATGCAAAACAAACGGTCAGAGAGCGTACGTGGTAAAATAGGCAATCATCAAAGACTTCTCGATTTTGTGAGGTGTCTGTTTTCATTGCATTTCAATTCCTTAATTTCTCTTTCTTGTGCTGTTCAGTAATAAAGCACCTTGTGACTTTCTTTTGAAAGGCAATGTGGAGAAAAAGTTTATAACTATTATTAATAATAATAATAATAATAACAATAGTAGCAGTGGTAGTAGTATTCATCCCCTCATCATAAGTGCTGCAGCACCCCCCTTCCTGCACACATGGTTAGCATGCTAACACGCTAAACTAATATAGTTAAAATGGTAAATGTTTTATTAGCTAAAACTGTGGATCAAAATAACAAGCTTGTCTGCGTTGTTATTGGCTGTAGACTGGAGTCATCTAGTTTAGACTCTTTTAGAGTCTTTTGCTTTTGCTATAGAACCTAATTTTGCCCCACAAAAAATGAAAGAAGTGAATTTTGGGGCCTTTTTTGCATGCACATTTGCAGATTTTGTCTGAAATACAAAAATAACTCTGAGCCTTTTAGCTCTTCTTTGCATAAACATGACTCATGAGGTTCCAGTCTCTTGTTTTCAGTGTTAATGTGACTTTTGTGTTTGGGCGTGGATCACAGATTGCATTTGTCAAAGTGGTTATCACTGAGAGCATTATGTTTTGAATTTGGATTTTTTCTTTGATGCTGAACAGTCGCGTCTTTGGTGTGTGTGTGAGATCATTTTTTTCCAGGATTTTTGCTCACCCTCACATGTCCTGCCAAAGACGCCACACGCCCCCGTTTCCTGTTCATCCAAAAATTCTCCTCCAAAAACGCGGGCAGTTACAGGGCGTCTCCATGGAACAACTGAACCGTAAAAGCTTCCATAAACTGGCTGCGGGTTGAATCATTCTGTGTTTTTCAAGCAACAACGAGGACACACGTTGCAAATTAGAACTTTAAAAACTGAAGAATTCCTCAAATTAAATAAAGTCTTCAAATGTAAACTGTTTGATATTAAAATATTGAGAACCATCTCATGACATTTTCCGCTAACACACCCGAACGTACTCCTCTGTGCCTCCTGCTGCGATGAGGCCCATTTTCTGCTTTGTCTTTCATCTTTTGCCGCGGCAGCGTGAAGATAAAATTGCTGTAATCAGGTGAATTTTGTTTTATGAACAAACAGCAGAAAGGCTCTTCCATTGTCTTTAGAAAAACTGTATACAGCAGCATCTCAACTGAAATCTACATTCACAGATAACCAGAGGTTATTTTATGTTTCCATGCTGTTCTCACTTTCCCAGAATGCTTCAGTAATGCTGTAATACTTTCAGGAGTGAAACAGCTGCTGCACATTTATCTTCAGATAATAGAGTCTTGCTTTTGTGTGTACACTTCACTCCACAGAAAGAGCTCTGTGTGTGCTGCCTGCTCCTCTTTTTAAACTGAGGAAATGAATAGTTGTGGGTGTTTAATGCATCCGTGTTCCCAGTAAATTGACTTTTAATATATAAAAGATTAAAATCAAGAGGAGTCATCAATAATTGAAAGAAGCATTAGGCAAACAACGAACGCAAACAGCGAGATCAAGAGAAAGACGGCGCGCCAAGACACAAGAGACACAATTAATGTTGGGAGGAAGCAGCCGCTTTGAAGGGGAGAGGGAAAGCAAAAGGCAGCAAAGTGCAGAAATGTTTGAGAAAAACGATCGGCCAAATCCTCTCTTGCTGCTGCTGCTGTTATTTAAATTGAATTCTGCTTAGTTAATTTATGATGCCATTTTTATCTTGAGCATATTTCATGTTCTGTGCAGGAGCTGCTTTTCTCGCCTTTTAACGAGACCTTGTTTCTCCGTTCACAGGTTGAAGTGTTAAATCATTCATTTTTAGACCAGAATTTTGCAGATTCTCAACTGTTGGACAAAAGTGAGGTTGTTTTTGTTTTTTATTTGCTTGCTGCTGGTGTTTGCAGACTGCTTGGGTCGTGTTAAGAGGTGTGCTCTGCTGTTAAATGAGTGTCTGGACTCTGTGCTGTGGTCAAAGGATGGGTCGGGCGGTTTTCCTGCAGCAGTTATTTAATCTTATCTGTTCAGAGGTAACTTTGAATATCATCTGTAACATAAGCATCGGTTTTGTTTGTTGCGTATTCTTTCAGTGCCTGCACCTGTTAAAACCCCCCCTGTGATAACCTGAGCCAATGGTAGCTTCCTGTAAAAGTAAAGAGGGACAGTAAAATGCCACTAACTCATCTACTGGCAGAAGCGGATTCCTGTGGGGTTGTAGCTGTTGTTTTTTGTTTTGTTTTTTTTTAAGCTTATTTCACGTCATCTAGTTTTTGTCTCATTTCTCTCTGTTTCATTTGCCATGTTTCCATTAAATGTGAAGCGAATTTTAAGCGACCTTGGAAAACTTGAAATGAAGAAAATGGGAATTAAGAACGTTTCCAACAACTGGTTTGAATATTAACTAGGCTGCCGGTCGTACTTTGCTCAGAAGATGGCAGAACAGGCAACGTTACACATGGCTGTAATAAATAGTAGAAAAAGTAGAGGTTGCAGACTGGGATCATATCACAGTATACTAAACTAAGGTAATCCTCTTCTGTCCTAAACTCTATTGAACTATGGAAGCTAGTAACCCCCCAAACTATTAAACTTGTCCTTAAACTACATATCTAATATTTGAGATATTTAAACACTAGAAATAAAAAATTCATTTGCTGCCAAACAACACACTCAAGTCCAGTGGTCAAATTATTTCTGCACTTTGTTCTCTGTGCACTGATGAAATGATTTGATCTGCAGCTGATGAAATTGGTTCAGAGCTCCACCAAACAAACTCAGAAATGATCTTTGTCCCTGAAAAGTTTCTCCAAGCAGCAATTTCAGTGTTAACGTCACTTTCACAGCATATTTGCTCAACAATACCTTCGTCTTCCCACTTTCTGCAGTCAATCGACTGGAGCTGACAGGCGGTGAAAAACCACTGATGTGTGGAGACACTGTCAGTCCTGGTCAGCCGCATCATACCAGTGAAGTCAGTGATGTAAGAGGACAGTGAAGTTTGCCCACGGACTCGTTTGTTGATGTGTTAATGCGCCTGGCCTCTGGGGTGACGTGCGTATGGTTTTGTTTCGTTTTCTGCACACACTTCTACACTAATTTAAAAAGACATATGGCTGTGTTTATTAAGCAGTATCCAGAGAGACAATTAGAGAGAGGGGGGAGGTCCACACACAGGAGCTACTGTAGTGAGTCCTGCACCTATTGGGAATCGATGACTCCCACACACAGTAATTTCAGCTCGTTGTAACAAACTGTATCGATTCCTGACATCCAGAGGGTTTCATTGTTTTGCTATCTTGAAATTGTTTTCTCTTTTCGGAGACATTAAGAAGTTTAAAGAGAGTCATAAATCTGAGCTTGAGAGTTGCTGTCGATGTGGCCGTGAATTGTCCGTCAAACGGGATCTCTTGTCTTTTTTATAGTTCAGCCTGATTTTTGATGGGGATCAAGTAAACATAATGAAAGCCTGGAAAAGTAACTCAGCACTCTCTGTCCCCTCAAGGCCGCCACGCCTCGCACTGAGTGAGCAGCTTCAGCAGAAAGAAAGAGTGATATGTTGAAATACAATCCGTCGGCTCAGAGGCTGTTCAGTTACATTACTGCTGCAAACTGCTGCTTCCATTCAGTGCATCCTGATAAAAGAGCATCGCAGCATCACTGCCACATTTTTTAAACAAAGCTGTTTGGTGTTTTTTTTTTGTTTGCTTTGTCTGCATTGTTCACTCTGACAGAGTAGTCTTGAAAGCTCTACATTTTCGTTTTGATTTCGTTTTTAAATCTCTCATCTTACATCACATAAGGACTGTTGCTGTCAGGCGCGTGTGCAGACAGCACAGTATGAGCATCAAGCTGAAGTCTCTCAGGGATGTTTCAGGTCTCACAGCATCTCAGCTTGTCTCTTGGATTTTATGTCATGTGAAAAGAAGTAATGCCTGCAAACAGAACACAGCAGGTTGGATTTACCTGCGTCATCGTGACTGTTTTTCCTTTTACGGACAGTTCAAGGGGTAAAGCTCGCTGCTGCATTATGGCATGATAGCTAATACATGGCCATTTTTAATAAATAAATAATAAAACAACTTCCTCAGCCCCTGAATACCTGAGATTCCGACCCGTACCCTGCCAGGTCTCGGATCCAGTCATATAGAACGACAGTGGATCCGGTTCGGGGTCGGAACTGTTTGCCACGGGTCTCGGGATCCATTTGGACTCACCACTACCGGTGAATTTTCATTTAGTCTAATTTTGTGGACTTAATCTGCTTTTATTGTGTGTCAAGTGCTACAGCGAGCAACTGCAAGCAACCTGCCATGTGTGGCTGCAAGGTGGTATCACTGATCAAGCGTTATTGCTTGCAGGTCAGAGTTCAGAGAGAGCGGAGTGATAGCAAGTTAGCAACGCTGATGTAAACAGTCATGAATCATAATTGTATTTCAAAAGGGCAAACAACCAAAGCTATATTTTTTATGTTAGATGCTTCAGACTGCACAGCTGATTCTAAACGTGTGGCATTTGTCATCCGTCACGGGGCAGAAAGTGGACTTTCAAGATGAAACGCTGTCACTGAGTGGATTAGCCGTTAGCCTGCATGCTAACGTTATTTCTATCAAAAGGGAAGAGGAGTAACCTTAACAGAAAACCTCACGGATGTGTCTCTAGCGAGGAAGATGGATTATATGTGTCATGGTGAGGTACAGAAGAAGCCAACATTGCATGATGCAAGACACAAAGTTTGGATTTACCTTGCAACTTAACTTGTTATCAGCCCAAACAAAGATTTGACACATGCTACGTGTAGCAGTTTTTGAGGCTAACTTGTTATTAGCAATCAGCTGTGACGTTAGTGCAGGCCGGGTCTGGCATGTCAAATAATAACTGGATGCTGGTTGGATCCCGGTTCGGCATTTCTCGGTTCCTCTCGGATCCGGGTCTAAACTTTCTAATAGTAGGTGGGTCCGATTTGGTCCCGGGTACTATATTCCGGGTCTGTGTGGGTTCGGCTGTGACTTTTTGGACCCCTGAAGACCTCAAGACCACTGTGAAAAATGGCTGCTGTTGGTAATGAATGTGAAGAAGAGGAGGAATTCTTTGTCGCATACAATACATACAATATTCCATGAAGTGAAACTGATACTAATGATAAAGTATTACCTCAAAATAGAGTCTTTTTACAGGCAAGAGGTCACCCAAATCAAACTGTGTCAATACAGGGTTTGAATATTTAAAAGCTGAAGCTGAAGCTGAATCATGAGGTGGGACACTTTTTTGTGATTTCTCTGAAAAATGTAAATGTCAAGTTGCAGGTTTCCGCTGTCATGAAGTCCATATGAAAACTTTAAACATACCTAAAACTGATGATCCAAACATGAATCACAAAGCCTGAGAAACATTTGAAACGTTTGTAAAAACTGTGAGCTGCCAACTTAAAATTGATGTTTCTTTCTTCTGAGAGAGTGGCCAAGTCCCGCCTCCTCAGGTGGACCCTGGGGGTAGAACCTCGTTTCGAGATAATTTTGTACAGTTGACAAATAATTTTTCATCCTGTTTAAATTTTGCCTCATCCTCAAATATGATATTTATTCATTTGTAAAATTATCTTTTAAAATAAAATTGCAGTTTGTCGTGAAGATAGTGAGCAAACAGAGAGTTAGTTGCTTCTGTCAGAGGTTGTTGGTAAGACGTCACTTACGCGACAATCAGGTGTGTCATCTTTCTAAATACGTATTTTCAAAGTCTTTTACTTCAGCAGTTGTGTGATCAACTGCGACTTTCCTGACGTGAAAATTTTCTTTTAGATTGTAAAACATCATATTTAAGATTGGCGGAACAGTTTAAACAAGATCAAAAAATATTTTGTCTCTTTCCATTGACTACCGTTAATATTTGATTTCGGAAGTAGAGGCGCAGGACTTAGGCACGCTCACTGGATGTTGATATTTAATGGCTTATTTTTATTGGACAGACTAGTGTTGACATTGTTGGAAACATCTGTAGACGGTAACAGGTTTTAGTTGGCATCAGCTCTCACACGGATGCTGTATCTCAGGGTTACAGCAAATCCATTTGCACATGAAGGCTCTCATTAGGCGGCAGATGGATTTTGTCTCGCAGGAGAGAAATAATTAGGTTGAAATCAATACATGAATTACGGAGGTGAAACTGGAACTTACAGTACATTAACTGCAAAGTATTTCTGCTGCAAAAATCTTTATCTGCACTCTGTGACGACCCTGTAGGAAAATTGACTTCATCCTCAAAAAGGTATAATCTCAAATACGTCTCTGCACCTTAAATGTGGCAATTACAGCCATTTACAGGCGAGACCTGGAGTCTTAAAAGCTGTGAAAGTAACTGACCCGAGTCTCTTGATACTCAACGACTTCAGAGGTATACTGACACTGCAAAAAAAAAACAAAACAGCAAAACCCTGCAAGATGGTAAAACTTCAAATAAAGGCAAAGATTGATGAGACGATTTAACAAATTTAAATTTGACTTGAAGCAGCTGCTAATTTTTTTTTAGGTTTCTTTTAAATCAATAAAAGAAAAGTAACAGCTTCATATAAATTCTGCTTCTAGAGAAGTGCGAGCAAGCAGTCAGCATCTTTGACATTTGCCCGTCACTGACAGACACAGAACAAAGAGACTGCAGAGGTTGGAAGAGAAAGACAAAGGTCTCAGACTTTCCCGTTTGATCCCTGAAGGCTGAGGGATGAGTTTCAGCCTCTTCACTGCTCAGTCTGAGAGAAAACATTATCTCGAGAGCTTCAGTCACTTCTGTAAGAATGTTATAGTTTATGGTGTGACTGCAGCCTTTCAGCGTCATCTGGCTCTCACATGTACGTCATGAGTTTAAGATGTAGAGTATCGTGTTATTGTCACAGCCACTCACCACCCTGGACCTTTATGTGCCTAACAACTGCTTACACGTATGTCACGGCTGTTGAGCTAGCATTGGTGCACAGGTTTCATTAGCCCAAAAGCAGACAATAATGGTGGTGCCTCAAGAAATCTGTTTTGTTTTTTCCCAAATTCCGTTTTTTCCATTTAAATTTATTGGAATTCCTTTTCTTCATCTTTTACACTAATTTTACCATTAGAGAGTGTGTGTTGTTAATGTGAATGAAACAAAATGTCCACAATTTGGTAAGAAATAAATCATGATTTTAGTGATGCAGGCAACATTGCATATTAAGTGCTTCAAACAAAATAATGCCTATACCATATTATAACAAGCTTTGCATTGCTTTCAGTAAAAACAAAATACATGACTGCAAACAAAATAGTCCATTTCGTTGTGGCCCGGCGAGCGTTAGCAGCAGCAGCGTGGTGTTTTTTTCTTGTTTTTCACACACGCTTTTGACCGCAAGAGCGATCTTGGCACGCATCTACACGTTTCCAATCGGCAGCATATTGACAGAATTTGCAAAACAGCATATCACCTGACGCAAAGAGGACGTTTTGGAAACTGCTTGGCTCTAAATTTTGGGGTAAGCCACGAGTTCTGTAGGTTACTTTGGCCGACTTTTCTTTCGTCTGGTGGCTGCTTTGACATGCTTGCGCTGTTTGGGAGGGGGCGGGAGTGTTTGTGAAGTGACCATGAAAGAGACGTGCGGGTGGTCAACACTTAGCGACCTCCTGGGAGTGTTTCCCCCAGGTAGGCTAAATGTTCCTCTTTCTCTCGATAACAGAATTGTAATCAAATTACGTTCAGTTCCGTGATATTCCATGTCAAACACTAGATTCTGATTTTATTGTCCAATTCTGCGATTTCTGTGACTGTGGAAATCATAGGGCCCTGTGATGGGAGTCAGCAGTCAGGCTATGTGATGCTTGACTCACCTGTGTTCTTCATGACCGCCCGCAGCACGCCATCTCAACCCGCTGACTCTTCATCGGCTCTGGTCCACTGTTTGGTGGCAGTCAGTCGGATCCCTGTCCTGGCTTCCTCCTGGCACGTTAGCTGTGGTCTGCCGACTTTGCTCACCACCACCTCACGTTTGGTGGTCAGTTCATTTTAATGAGACAAAAATAAGTCAACAGAAATAACTACTTCAATGTGAGAGCACCGTCAGCGCTTTTCCAGCTGTCTTTTCTTTTCAGCGAGAGCGCCGAAATTGAACTTCATGTTCGTCCAATCAGCTTGGCTTTTTCCCACAATTCTGCTCTCACATTGTACTTATGCTGCCCTGTTGCTAAGCAACCAGCCAAAATAGTACACAGTGGGGCATCTTGGATTATTAATCAGACTCCTGGAAAAGTCAGCGCAACATTATTCCAAGGAGGAAGTTGCTTGGGTTTTCTTCGGGTGCTCTTCCTCTCACAGCCCAGAGACATTCAGGTTATGTGAATTGGTGACATAGTGACAAACTAGTGATGAACTGGCAACCCTGCAGCTCGTCCAACCTCTGCCAAGACTTGCTCCAGCCTCAAGGACTGTGCAAAGGATAAGCAGTTTATAGATTAGAGATAATGGACGGATGGATCCTGTAGGAACAGGAAAGATTTTGTCATGTTGATTAGAAATGACAGAACAGTTAAGGCAGTGATGCAGAAAGAGAACTCGGAAAATTAGATGTTTTTTATGTTTAAGTCAGATGGCAGTTAATCAAAGTTCATTCTGTCCTCGTCCCTGCTGCACTCCTGCCTGCCATAATGACGGATCCATCAAACATACTGAGGCTTTCATAACTGATGGACCTCACAGGAGAACACATTTACTCTCTAGCAGTAACAAATGAAAGCTGATGTGTTCTATCATCAAACTGTAGAACATAGCAACAAGACAGACTAAATTAAAATCGGCTGAAAGTTTGCAGCAGGTAAATAGAACTGGCAACATAACGTGCTAATTAGCCAGCGGTTCTCACTGTGGAAAACTGTCGGTTTGCCAAGAAACTTAAAAGTACCACAGGAGAGAAAATAAAAAGTCACCTAAAGCAGAAGCTTTGACTCGCTGTACTTGTCACGGCTGACAGCCGCGGGCTCTGTGCTGCTCTTCACGAGTGAGCCGGAGTAGTAAGTTTGTCGTCCTTGGCAAGAAAAGGCGATACTGATTACGATTCAGCAGAAGCAAACACCCAAATCCCTCCAGAGCCCCAACAAGTGGATTCACTGTCAAGGTCCGGCGGTGACAACAAGACTAATTACTTCATAATGGGAATCGTCCCTCTCTTTCATGCCAAGACAGGAACGCTGGATGGAGGAGAGCTGGCCGGGTGATTACAGCGTGGCCTCATAATGATCAGCGATATATACAGATTGCCTTTGGTTCGATTCATCAACAAAGAGCTTGTTACCACGACGACTTAACAGGCAGTTTCATCAAAATGAAAACCCTCAAAGAGTTTGTCTGGTTTGACTTTGTTTTCTTGAGGGACTGTGGAACGGGCCCATACATGTGGTGATACATATTCAACACTGTCTGCGGTCTGAAAGTGAGATGAAAAAGTTTGGAAAAAAATTTCACTCTCTGATCTGTTCATTTACATCTGATTTGTCTGCATATGTCGTCTCGTCTTAAAGAAACTTGAATGACTTGCAAAATGGAAACAGAATCACTTTTGTTGTTCTTTATTGTGTTAAATTTAGCATGGCTGTAATTCAGAATAAACTAAAGACATCATCAGTGAATCATGCTGCTACCTCTAATGGCTTTTAGGTACATTTCAAATGAGAGGATACATGAAAAAAAAAAGTAAATCTTATAAGTTTAATGGGAACATCAATTGCATACAAACATCTGTCTCAAAGTAACAACAGCTGGATAATACACAGGTTTTCAAGCCTCACTTAGACCTGCAGACCCATAAAAACAACTATGGTTTTGTGGAAATTTTAATTCTCTATAATCAAAAAGCATCAGCCTGCGTCTCCCAAATAACACAAAAGAAAGCCAACAATACCACATCTGAATAAATTTATCTTTTCAATTTCTGCAGAAAGAGCTGTTCAGCTGTCAAAATACAATTAAATTACTTCACATTTATTCAACAAAGTGATTTTCGGCTTCTCATTTTTCCTGCGCCGGCCTCCCAGCCTCCCAGCAAACACTTAAATCTCTCTCCGAAATCAATTTCTTCCCTCAATAGATTTCTCCTCAAGAGCTGTTCTCGTCACATTTTGAGGCTGTGTATGTATTACTCAGTGTCAGCCAACAGCTGACATGAGGTGCAGACTGACATTTGAGAGTAGATAGACAGCCTCCGTCCACGGTCGCAGAGACGAATGTGACGAGCAGTGAGGCAGAGAAGGAAGCCGCCCTGTGATTGATACAGGTGCCACTGTGAGAGGTCAGAGCCATGCTTCAAAAAACAGGGCCATCGATTCTGCTGCCCTTTAAACAAACAGAGGGACATCTCTGCACCGAGTTTGTGCTGTGCTGTTATAGGCTGCGACTTCTGCCGGCCCCCCTGAAATAAGTCCTCACATCAACATACAGCTTAATGTTTTCTTTGTCAGTATTTCTGCAGCCTCATTGTGCTCCACGCAGAGATGAAACACAGTTTCGCATCAATTCTGGAGAAAAATGCGACGCTATTTTTAGCCTTAATGTGTTTCCTCTATCTCCGTTTGCCTTATGTCTTCGCCTTGATAGAGTGCTGTTGAGTTGCTGGGCCATTGCTGAGCTCTCTCTCCCCCCTCCTGCTAAGGCACAAGTTTAGAGGCTCTCATTAATAAGAGGCGACTTTGAGGAAAGTAGCAGTGCAGCCTCTCTCACCGTTGTCCAATCTGAAGCAGGAGAAACCACAGCAAACACTAGAATGAGGATAAAAAGTCCTCATATCCAGTGTCTTGGATGGCCAGTAAAGTGAAATGAGGCGGATCATTTATCACGTGCGTGCGCGCCACTGCTGCAGTCCAAAAGAGTCGGCATGTGGAGGGCCGACACGTACGCCTGAGGTGATTATCTCTATAAACGCAGAGAGAGCCGGGTGTGCTCGGAGCGGTTGGTGGGCTGCAGGAAAGGTCATCCTTTAAGAGTGAGTGCGAGAGCTCTTTGACACTTCAAACGTCCGGCTCCACAATATGCACACGGTTCTGTTTTAGGTCGGAGTCTCCCTGCGGTTCTGCTGGCATATGTTAGTGCCAGATAGGCTCAAATTCAAAGACCGCAATCAGCGTTTTTTTTCTCTCTTCTGACCGCCGCAAACAGTCTCATATGAGAAATATGCCTTTGTTGTGGCCCTGTTGTTGACAAATGAAAGTTTGTTTGATGAATTGTTTTTTTTCTAAGTCACCAAAGCTGTGTTCTTGTTGGAAATTTATATTTAAAATCCGCTTTCATTATTTGTCTTCCTCCCGTTTGTTAGTGTTTAAAGTATAATGTAAAAGGTGCTTTTTAGTTGGGTCCTGACTGATGTGTCTTTTTACCGATATTGTCGGCCGTTATCGGCCTGTCACAGATGTATCTGTATCTGAAAATATGTTCTCCGATATGATATTAAAACAGTTTTTTTAATAGCCGGAGTTTTCTTGCTCCCCAGTGTCGGTATCGGCATCACCCTCAAAAATCTGTCATTGGTTTTGTCCTATTTTAAATTTCCAGTTTTGCTTCTTGTAGGTAAATAAACCACAACAGGCTTTAGCTGAAAAACAGCTTTCACACTAAAATGTGATGTTTGGTTTTTAGTGGATTTTTCCTAAAAATATCTTTAACTTATTATTACAGATTCTGACTAGACTCCAACAGAAAAAAAAGTTTCTCTTTATAGATTATGAAATATGTTTTTGTTAATGTTGTTAATTTGTAAATATTTCCCAAGAAGAACTTATTATCAAAATTTTGGGGTGTACTGATTGATAGTTGGTGTGATTGTTGAAGCTCTTTTTTTTTTTTTTAAGCTGCGTTCTTGTTTATTTTGGCCCTAATTTTTCTTAAAAGCAAGTTAAACTTTCGGTTACTTTTTTGTGTAATGTTTCTTGTAATTATTAAGTTTCATGTGAAGTTCACAAAGTGTTTAGCAAACATCTTTCTATCATAATCAACTTTTCTTTTCTTTAAACTCACCAAAGATCATGGTGTGTCGTTTAACATGAACGTGTTTTCTTGTTCATTTCGGGGCCCATCGCTGCCACCAACTGTTGATCAGTGGAATAGCATGAAGCCAAAGGCAGGAATTTGCATCGTTTGGTCAACATAACAAAGTGTTTAGCTTTTTTTTTGTTTGTTTGTTTGTTTTTGTTGGATTAAAATGTTGACATTGCCATCGGCATTAAAAATCATTCATCCGTGGAAATGCTGCCATGATAAACAATGATGGAAACGGAGGCTATAAACAGTCACTCCACACTGAATATCAATGTGCAGGAATGGCTTGAACACAGAGCATTTCATGGCATTTAATGAAACACATTGCAACATTTCATCCTTGTTATCCAGCTGGCTGTGGTATTTCCACTCTGGGCAGCAGACATCAAATCCCCGTGATTAATTTTGCAGGAGTGGATCGGTGCAGTTTACTAAAGAAATCTAATAAGACCTTTCAGGAGATAAATGTGCATTCTTTACCTTCATTGAAATATCTGTGCAGCCCGGAGTTAATGTGGCTCTTGTGTTCATTGTTGCTGTTAATGCACGAGGGAATTTCGCAGAGTTTGAGAAAGTGTTGGCTATTCCTGTGAGCTACTACAGAAGTTATTTTAAGTGAATTAGCAGCTCCTAAAGGAAAGTTTATTGGCCTTTTAATTACAAGTTTTAGAGAGCAATAAATCCATTTAACCCCATTTAACATACACTAGTTAAATAACTTTTTACACGAGTAGGTAGGAGCACACGGACTCCATTTTTACGCAGCTCCATCAACCAATAACTGAGCTCCCCTTGCAGGGGGAATCTGAGCTGTGCCTCTGAGCCTGATGGAGGAAAAAGAGGCGAGCTCTCAGCGGGGAGTCCGGCGGAGTGATGTCAGACACGGTGCATACAGTGAGCGGAAAGGTCATCAGTGAAAAACCCATAAATCGTTCTGACACTCAAACACTCTGGCACATGCTTCTAATCAGCTCAGGTTCAAACAATATTATGGTTGAATAATTCACCGCCGCAGTCATTAGCCGTTATCAAAGACTAACTTTAGAGTGGCGAGACTCGGGGGGCTTATGGGTTTTAAAACCGCTGGGAACTCGAAGCATGAAGAGTAATTACGTACATTCTTGGTGAGCAGTTCAAGCAGGTGGAATGGTTTTCTGCTTCTCAGCTCAAACTCGCTTTTATTCCCAACAACCCAAATATTTCAGTTAAAACGTCACCTCACAAAAGGAAGGATTTTACAGCCTGTTTTCACGCTCCGCTGTCAGACACATCTCGCTCGAGAGCTCCTTCAGCTGGATCCAAACTCTTACAAACACTGAAGCCAGCCACAACTGCAAGTCCAAACCCGAAAAAGTTAGTTTATTTCCATCCCTTCCTGCCCAGCGCCTGACAAGCAATTATTCCACTCATTATATCTCACTGAAGACTGTTTGGATACTCATTCTGCACCAGGGAGGGAGCTTGGCAGCCGCCTGGTGACAGTCATTTCCACAATGGACTTCCTCTTTTCAAAGAACACCAGCCAACAACTTGCTCATACTTCTCTGGAAGCGGCTCACCCAGCTATAAAACAGCCTTAAATCCTGGACCTAAACTAGGATTCAGTGCTAAATGAGATTTTTTTGTTGTCTTTGTTTTGCTCGGTTTTTGTTTTCAGAGTAGAGGAAGTGCAGCAGTGTCGAATGGAACCTGCACTTCCTGTGTGTGCTGCTCTCTGAGGTTAATTATTACAGTACAGACAGTAATTTGCTCTTTGTATTGGTACTTATCTCCCCTCACAGCCGGTGTGATTTGCCGAGTGGACGGCCATTAATCAAACCTTTCTTCTGCAGGAAGTTGGACTATCCATCACCTCTCTCTCTCTCTCTCTCCCCCCTCTGTTACCTCTCTTGTCCCACCAAGCGCTGAACCTTTTCATCTTACATGCTCGACTGCAGCCTTGAATATAATTTCTGCATTTCCCTGCAGTGATAGGTTCAGTGAATCATGTGCGTATTTTCAAATTGGAGCTTTTTACAGGAAGTGGTGGTGATTGGTCGAAACGGGCTGTTTGTCAGTCACTCTGGGAAACTGCGAGAGAGAACGCAATCATTTTAAATCCACTGAAGTGCCACGTCGCAGGCTGCACCATTAATCATTGAGCTGTTAAACCTTGCTTCATTCTGCTTGTCAGGCTGCTCACCAGCTGTAAATTACAACAGGACAGAAACACTGCCGATGATATGTAGAGGCGTGTAATTATTGATTGCCGCTCTCACCTGTTTTATTTTGTTCTGGCAGTGCAAAAACTTCCTTTTTGGTGTTTTCAGTTCAGTGCAGCTAAAAAACACTAGACTTGACAAGACTAATTAAGACTGTTTGTGTGTGTGTTATCTCGCTTCCTGTTAGTGTTACACATAAAATTACATTGTCTTCTTGAGTAGGCCTACTAAGAAAAACACTTGAGTTAACATCAATAAAAAACTTTCTGCAGATGTTTCAAATCCAAAGTCTGTCAGGAGGAGAAGAGCTGTGCCCTTCGAGCTACAAGAAGGCTTTTAATGTGAAACAACAGGAAGTCCTTTGTAAGAGAGGAACGCTTGGTGATGAGAGTTATGTAACAAGAACATGGCTGCATATGTATGTAAACAGCCATAAGGAAACTTGCGCTTTATATACTTTATTAATAGACCTTTGTTTAAACTGTGGAACAGGGTCTGCGTCATAACACCCTGTTACTGTGGTTTTGTTGTCGTGACCTTTGCTGTGCTTGGACATGGATGTAGTTCAAGGTGGACTTAAACCTGCAGAAGCACATTTAGAAACAATCAAATCTGGTGCTCTCGTCTTTCTGCTGCGGGCCGTGAAATGTGCCACAGCTGTCAGCCATCTGACTTCTAGCCTGTAGCTCTCTAGGTTGTTTTTCTCATCTCATTGCATCAAAGCATCCCTACTGTATTCTAGTAGTGTGTGTGTGTGTGTGTGTGTGTGTGTATGTTTTGTTCACTTT
>JAQLOL010000026.1:20127197-20142314 GCA_029783665.1 Naso thynnoides
CAGGATGGGCAGGATGCGTTTTTCAAATCTGTCTCAACAGCCAAACTGGTTTTCAGATCATAGACCATAGCTTTAACTGTATGGACAAACTGGCAGAAAGGGGGCGTGGCAGTGGGAGTGGCCTGTGACAAAAAAGGTGTACAACTTCTGAACAGATTCATGTAACATGGCCAAACATTGTGAAAACACACACACACACACACACACACACACACACTTTTATTGGCCATGGCTTGCCCCGAACCCAACACTTAAGCCCCACCCCCTTCCATAACTCATCAATCGTTTGTTGTTGACTGCTAGTCGCAAATATTGAAAAGTCGCATTTGAAAAGTGCTCTACAAAATAAAGTCTGATTGATTGATTGATTGAAATACTGCAAATTTGCCCAAGTGATTTTTTGTCATCGGAGCAGAAATGGATGTTAATGAAGTACTATATTGTACTAGTATTGTGTCAGTGTAATTTAATCTTGGAAGGAAATAATGTGGCATAACTATGATAAGATGAAACCAAGCAAAGGGAGAAAATAAGGCACTGTGATAATTGAGATCTAGAGCTTTTTATCTTCGGTATTTTATTTTACCATGTCATGGTAAATGTCAAGACTTGTGTGACATCAGCTTTTGAATGCACAGCAGCATTCTCTGTATCTGCAACATATCCTGTTCTGAGTTCAGAGTTTTGTCAGCATAAAAGATTCAACATTCACCTCAACTTGAACTGTTAGAAAAGAGTTTTCTAAAGAAAATACTGTTAGCAGCCGAGTCGCTCCCCCGCTCTGCACTGTGAGCATTCTACTTTGAAAAGATAATATTTGTCTCACAAAAGAAGTGAGGTCATTTGTAACAGCCGAGTCGATCTGCAACCAATCACAGTGAAGTTTAACAACATTCATCACCATATTCATTAATCACGGCGCTCGCCAAAGTGATCCATCAGCACGCAGATCTGTTTGTCCCCCCGCTGTTATTTCAGTTGATTACTAAATCAAGACATCCGTCACTTGGCAGATCTCTCCTTCTGTGGTGCCGATGACTGATTCTCTGACATCACTCAAAAGTGGAGTCGGAGTGGGAGAGCAGATTGTTTTTGCTGCCAAGAATTACAGCAATGCTTTACTCGAATAGTGTCAGATATACTCTGTCATCACTGTGGAGAGGGTTGTGGTGCTGTATTTAACAGTTTGGTAAAAGAAGAGATGTAGTTTTTAGCATATGGAAGGAAAAATCACTTTGGGAAATTCTTATATAAAAAAGTCAAGTTGTTTTTTCAGTATGTGCCCGACTATTTTTTGGCTGGGAGCAGTAAAATGTGAGCTTTATGCTAAGCTAGGATAAACTGAGCTACAGCCCATGATGGTACTTTTATAATTACCAGACAGACACAAAAGTGGTGTTAACTTTCTTATTAAAATCTGAGGAAAAAATAAAGAAAGTTATATTCCAAAACATTTTACGTGTTTATTGATAAGCTATATTAGTAGAATTTGTGTGTAGACAAATAATTTAAAAAATGTGTACAGCCACAGAATTTTCGGAAAGTTACAGGGTAAAGGTATTGCTTTTCCCAAATAATTATTACGACTGAATTAATTGTTTGAAAATTTTGTAGCATGGCAGCATGGTGGTTTGGTTAGGGTGACCATATTTTGATTTCCAAAAAGCTGCTTTCTTGCTGTGAGTTTTTGGAGATCCGCCCACAGGGCAGCCTCTCGGGGATTACGTCACACACGCTAACCCAAACAATGACAACCAGGGGAGGGAGGACACACACAGATACACACATATACACACACAGAAGGAAAACCAGACATTATCATCAATTATTAAAACCCCCCAGACGCCCCACACAGGACGTAAAAAGTGGACATGTCCGGGGAAAAGAGGACGTTTGGTCAGCCTAGGTTTGGTGGTTAGCACTGTTGCCGGTGTTTACCTGTTTACCTGTCTGCGTGGAGTTTGCATGTTCCCTGTGTTCCTAATGTCTGCATGGGTTTCCTCCCACCACTAAAAAAACATGCACGTTAGGCACAGCAGGTTAGGTTGGCCCGATGTGGCGGTGCGCTCAGTCACAGCGGCTCAGGACTAACCCTCCACTCCATAATTTTATAATATAATTCATTGTATAATGACACTGAAGCTGCTTTACCTTTACCTTGAGCTGTCTATAGCTGTCACATCTGTCAAACTGTCTGTGTTTTGGCCCACCTGTGTCTTGTTACTCCCTTTGTGTACCTGGTCTGTAAGTCTTGACCTAACACCCTTTCAAAATACTGTATCGGGGTCCAAGCCCCGTCTTTTCAGTGCAGCGCTGTGTCCTGTGTTGTTTCAGCAAATCTGAGTTAAAAGAACAATCAAACTTTCATTCTGCCACTTTTTTTTTTACAAATGAGAGAGACAAGAAGAAATTTTTTTTACCTTTGGAAAAGCTCAAATCAAAACCGACCCCGTGCGTATTTCTCCCTGATAAAGGTTTCGGATTTAAACTGTGTTTTTGTTTTAACCAAGCAAGAGCACAGCTGATACTGCTGCCTGCATCCAGTCAGGATGAAGATGTTCCTAACAACATGATGTCATAAAAACCATAACTTTTATGAGGGATATTTACACAGGGTCTGTTTGATTTAAGCCAGATATTTAAAAAAAAATTAGTTTAATGTACTTTATCAAGTGCAGCCAAGTCCTCTTGTCTTTCTCATTGCTAGAAAAGCATCAGAAAGAAAGCTTAAACTGTTTCTTTTTTTTTTCTCAGATCTTCATATTAAAAAGTTGGGGCATGGACTCGATAAGTTATTTTGAAAAGGGTTTTACGACGGACTTAAAGACCGGAGAGCCTCTGTGCTTCCTCTTTGTTTTGGTCGGACTGTTTCTTGTGGCTTCATGATCCTGTTCTTGCTCCCTGTCGTGCTCCTCGTGTTACCCATGAACCTGGTTTGTTTAGTCTGGTTTTTTATTTGTCTTAGTTTAACCATTGGCGTAGTTGTTTCATCAGTTTCTTTTCCTTTTTTGTATCAGCTTTTATTAAAGCTCACCTTTTGACAGATTCATTTTTTGGTGTAGTGTCTTGCTTTTGGGTCCTGCCAATTTGACCTGTAAACATAAAAAGTTTGCAGGCAGTAGTCAGCATTGAACTGCTCAGAGAAATATTTTATTCCTCGTGTACTTGTAGTGATGCAAAGACTGTCTGCTTCAGCGCCATCACAGACCTGCAAAACCGAATATGAATGTGCTGAAAAAACCAGCTGAAGCCTTGAAACTGGACTGTGATATATTTACCACATGAAGAAGGGATGAGACCACTTAACGTCTTCCCTCTACTTCTGTGCTCGGGGTTACACAAGTTCAACACCAACACATAACACCTCTGGATCAGGAGCACTGACTCCCGTATCTCCATCTGTTATCACTCTGCTGGTGGAGGCATGTTGGTGCGTCAGCTTCCCCGGCAGCAGCAGCACAGCTGTGTGTGGTATTCGGTGGGTGGTATTCGCTGTTCGGCCCTTAAATTCATGGATCATGTGCGCTGACTCCTGTCCACAGCGGCGTGTTACAGTGTAGTCACCCCTTAACATCTCTGTGAAAGGGTGGAGAAGACGCAGCTGCTGAGGCCTCGGCATCCAGCTGCCGAGGCGGCGAGCATCTGCTCTCACGCTTTCAGGGTTACTTAAAATGAGGCCTGCTCTTAATGCCAAATTAACTCGACCGTTCTGTTCACCTCCTCCGTCTCGAGGAATCCGCAGAGGAATCCGAAACACTCGTGTGTTGCTGTTTGTGTCTGATCATCAGTGGGCTGTTTTTACTGCAGCCTATGATCCAAGATGAGTCACGAGCAAAGCTGGAAACTGGACGTAGTTTCCAGAGTTTTGTCCTCTCGGAGCTTTTTGCAGCTGGTGTTGCTCCTGTTAGCAGAGCAACTTTCCCATGGTTCCCACATTAACCAAAATTTTTTTTGCTTTCATTACCTTCCAACCTTAAAGCAACGTTAGCGCTTGGTGCTGTAAGATCATAATTTAATGCAGGGAGGTTAATGAATGGTGTATAGGGGAGAGTTGTGAGGCAGCCAGCTGAGGATCTTGTTTTTATGTTACAACTGGCTTAAGTTACACAGCTGCACTGAAATTGAAAGTAAAAATGCGGGTTAAGATTGGGTTACATCTGAGGCCAAGCTTTGACCCAGACAGTCTT
Organism: Naso thynnoides; assembly: GCA_029783665.1. Lineage (NCBI taxonomy): Eukaryota > Metazoa > Chordata > Actinopteri > Acanthuriformes > Acanthuridae > Naso > Naso thynnoides. Next base: position 20,131,385 of record JAQLOL010000026.1, read on the forward strand.
CATCATCTAGCCAACAAAGCAGCCACTTTACAGGATTCATGACCTTACTCCGAATTGTGAGCTTCAGCAAACAAAAAAGAAAACAGTGTCTGGGCAAGCAGCGAAAGCTCTCCAAGCACTCAAGTGACTTTGAGGTAAAACTTTTCCATTGACGCTGCTCTGGGTTTATGTAACGTTGGAGGATCACATGCACTCATGGACCACATTCTTTGCATCTCCCTTTTATCTGAAGGAGCCGTGCTGTAATGCAGCACCAGTAAATCACAGCTCGCTCTTTGTGTGTGTGCAGACAGAGCCATCCACTGAGCCCACAGCCGCCATAGCTGCCTACTTAAAGACCTTATTTATGCTCTATGCCTCGCTGCACACTTTTCCCAACACGGCCCATTAATCTGAAGAAGAACTGGAAGGAGCTGGCTCATAGGGGAGCATTATAGCTCAGCTCTTTATCATCGCTGGAATATGTAAAGGAAAATTACATAATCCTGTGAATACGATCCTCTATATCTCTCTTTTTAAATCTTTTTACATATCAATTTCACAAGCAAATGCTGTGGCTGCGGGGATGAACTTTCTCGCCACATTTCGTAAATGAAACACACTCAGTTTGAGTCAACAAAGGATGACGAACAAGCTCAGACATTTGAACAAACAAGCATGCAAAGAAAAATGCAGACAGTGGCCAGTTTTTGGATTATATTGGTGAGAAGCAAAGCGTTCACTCATGTTCGCCCCTCTTTTCCCACTCGGCTTTATTTATTTCCAGACGATTGTCTTTCTGCACCGTCTTTTACAGCTCTCCCAGCCGGTGTCTTTATGGAGCCATAGAAAAATACACTGCGTCTCGCTTAATCATCAGTCAGCCGGTGGAGAGAAGCCACTTCTTCTGTGTGGTCCTCCTCACTACAGCCCAAAAAACTCCACCAACGCTGCTGGAAAACAGTCATCTCTTTGGCCGTCACACTCGAGTGACGCTCTCCTCGTCACAGCGCTGCGGCACATCATACGCCTGGCTTTGGTGTTGGAAGTGCCAGACTTGAGTTGTGGAGGAGTCCTGAAGGTTTGTGTGAGAGGCGAAGAGGGAGGGTGGGGTCAGCTGCCGGGTCATTGACATCTTCATCATACAGCTTCAACTGGGAATCTTTTGACAGAGTGAATGAAACTTTAGGTCACTTTAAAGTAGAAACGTCTCCCTGTGTCTGTTGAACTTTGAGATTTATTGGCTTGAACGTGTTCAGGTGCGTGTCAGGAGCCTTTATCCTTCAAGTGCATGAGCTCTTGCCCACATACCTCGCACGCTGAACACACACTCCTAACACACATGTATTAGTGGTGCCAAAGACTCAACATTTATCAAACCAGCCACAGTGAGCAAAGTTTGAAGGAGGCATTCTTTGACTCAAACTGCAGAATATTACCGCCTTTGCTTGCACGTACGCTGAAACAAATCGGCCAGTTTTTTGGGTGTGTTCATACGGGTCCCCTATCCGGTGGTAGATATGTGTTTTTTAGCGGATGTTTCATGGGTTTAAACATTGAGAGGGTGCCAGTTCCTAATGGAATATCTTAAAATACGATACCCAGTGTGGTGAAAGAAGCACTTGGTTTGTTTATGATTTTAAACAACCAACCATTGTCACCTTGTTCCTCTGATAGTCCTGCACTCCTTTAGGAGAAAGAAACGGTGCCTTGATTTATCTTGGTCAAATGACAACAGACTAACAGCATTTAAACACCTGCATTGAGCAGAGTCTTCTAGTTTTGAGCAGCAGCTTTGTTTAACTGTTTAAGGGGATACGCCAACCTTTTTTTTTTCTTTTTGTTATTTGCCTTTTTGGTATTTGTTATTTGTTCCAGACAAGAAGATAGATCCCGTTCTTTCAACTGTATGTGCAGTAACAAGGAAGAGACGGGCAGAGCTCAGCCACCGCTAATTAGCTTAGCTCAAACACTGGTAGTCAATGGGAAGTGCTAGCATGCCTCCACCTAAAGATAAACTTGTCAACAACTCTAAACGGTCCTGTGGGTTTGTTGTGATTTGTTTATTTACCACTTTATGTTATTTTTAGACTCATTTGTGGGTTATTTTTTTGACTTTGTAATCAGAAACAAGCACAGATATAAAGTAGCAGGAAAAGGCAATACTGTAGTACTGCTATTTTAATATTATAGTATTTGACATTTTTATTGTCTTAGTTTAGCTTTTTATCATGCTAAAACTCGGTAGTGATCACTAAAGCTCTGTTTCCACTAAGCAGTAAAGTTTGGTTTGGTAAGGCAAACATTTTTTTTTGCGTTTCCACTGTCAAAAGGGAACCAAAGGGTACCAAAGAACCGTACTGTACCTATTTTGGTCACACTTTCTGTTTGGGTACCAAGTGTCCCACAGGGTCCAAAGAGGGCGGAGCTACACACACTGCAGAACTTGTGAGGAGCTGCAGCTCGCGGTGAGACCTGCTGGTCTGCTCGCTGCAGCAGCCTGGCTTGTTACGCTGAACTGACGAGCTGTGCCGAGATTAAATGCTGGCTGTAATGTTTTTTCATTTATTTATTTAATTTTTTTTATAGCATTTTAAAACATGAAACAAACATGAAAGGATGTTTTTCCACCTTTTTGCGTTGATTCTCTGCCATAAGTTTACTGTCACTGGTGGAAAAAAAAGATTATTTCACTCTCATTTTATAAAATGTTCATGAATTTCTGTTGGTTTATGCTGGTGAAATTTTTTTCACATGAAAAAAAAAGTGGCAGAGCGCCATCAAGGTGCGCTCCCGCAGCACTACACGTATGCATCCGGCATAAACCCCGCCCACCAAGTAAGGGTGCGGTCAGCAGTTAAAACACAAGCCAGATCTAGGGGTACCGTTTCCAAGAGTACCGTACCAAACCAAACAGAAGTGAGTGAACTGGGCTTAACCATATAGGACAGACAGGACTGTCATTAATTTAACAGTTACTACAGTAAAGTTTTGACCTACTGATGGCGCTGGGAGAGATGTTTAAGAATCACGCTGTTACAGTGGAGTAAACTAAAGAAGATTTTGAGTGTCAGCGTGTGTGCTGTAGCTCTGACGGAGCAGGAAAGCCGTAAACAGCCTGAAGCTGGTGCTGCGTGGCAGCCAGAGTGCAGCTGAGTACATAAAAAACCTTCTACAGATCTCCAAAACAATGACATTTCCCTCAGCGAGTGTTTAGTCTCTCCCTGCTCCGGCCCAAACTTATCTGTTCCCTCACATCACTTGACCCAGAGGCAGGGGAGCTCATGTGGGTGCTGGTGAGGAGGGTGGAGCTGCAGGGTGGAGCTGCAGGGGGGTTTATGCTAATCATGAAATATTAAACTTGCAGTAAAATGGAATCATCTGGCTTTTTGCATTTGTTTAGCTCATTTAAGGAAGAAATCATTTAAATTTCATATTATTGTTGAGCAGTTTCCAAAGAATTTCACAGTCTTTTAGATTTTTTAATGTTTCTTCTATTGTCCAGGCAGCCATTGGCTTCTGTTAATGTCTGCACTCTTGAGCGCCAAATGTGGAAGAGTTAAAGTAGTTTAAATGATCAATCCTTCATCTAGATGCTCCCACCATTTTTTCCTCTTATGACCTCAGTACATACGGTACAGTATGTCGTGAGCAGCTCAAAGGTATCCAGTGTTACAAATACCATAAGGAAAAAGGAAAAATTAAGAATTAAATAACAAAATGTGTAAGGCAGGGTACACTACAAGACAATCAGGCCGATTTTGGGCCCAATTCTCCCCTCCGGACCAAAGTCGGTCATGGTTCTAGAGATTATCTTGCCAGATTTTCCTATGGTGTGAGGTGTGTTAAGAGAGATCTTAAATATTTAACATGTTTAATGTTTACAATGAGAAATCCTGTTGTGTGGGGGGAACGCCAAGGACAGCCGAGCACACACTCTGAGGATGTCACATGGAATGGAACGATGGCCAATCAGGAAGCAAGTTGACTGAAGATGGTCGCACAACAAACAAAGCCATGATGATGATGATGATAAACGTATAATGTATAATAACATATAAACGTGAGATGGACCTCCTGGGTGGAGGACCAACTTACAACACGAGTGTTTATGCAACATGTCCCATAAAAAAAATACCACAATCAAATTGACAAGGAGAGGAGTTGGACCAGAACTGCTGCCTTGGTAGCTAACCTGGCTAACCAGGCTAGCTACCAGGTAGTCCGCCATGTTTGTTTACTCTAAAGTGGCGTTTGACCGTGTAAGGTTTCGAGTGTTGAGACTCTGGTTGTTGGTGGTCAGAATCAGTGAGTGTGCGTTGTGCTGTGTTGGCTATCTGGTAGCACACCACACACATCTCTCACATTTTAAAAATCAGTCAAGATTTTCAAAATCTTTCAGTGCGCCAGGCTCAACAGAAATACTTTTTTCATTGTTATTCCTTCAGTCATCGAGTAGCCATCTGACACTGAGCCATAGAACTGCTTTGGTTTTTGTTAAACTTGCACTATTTTAGTGCTTTCATGCAGTCTAAAGCATTCTTGTTGTCTCTAAAGGGGAAATCAATCTTGGAATAAATGCTCTACATCTTAAAATTTGAAAGAAAATAAAATTTTGTTTTTTGAATTTTGACAAAACAAAACCAGCTGCATAAACAAAATAACGGCATCACAGTCAACACTCAAGGCTAACAGTAATCTTCTGGGGTTGCCAACACATGAAGCTGCACAAAGTTTATCTAGAAAGCAGTCGTCATGGAGACTGCTTTAATGATAGAGCAGTACAACCGTAACACTGCAGCCGAGGACAGCGCTTGAAAATTAACTTCTAGTTTTGTACAAATGTTTGTGAAGTATGTAAAATATTTCCAGTCAAACTGGAACACAGATGCACAGCTGAGATGTCGAGGCCTCGGCCAGGCAAAACCATATTTTGATATGATTATAGTGTTAAGAGAGACTTGGATGAAATGTTAAAAAACCCCAAATGTGTTGCCAAGCTGCACTTCAGTGTGAGACCTCAACTTGATTTTGATATTTCACAGCTCTGAAAACCCAAACACCCAAAGGCCCGACTGCACAGAGCGGCCCACATCTCATGCAACATGATGCTTGTTTACACCAACTCACGTTGTTTACATGGTCTGCCACTCTGACAGGAGCCCTATGGTGGGATAAGAGTGTGTGTGTGTGTGTGTCTATGTGCGTGTTTGTGTGTATTAATGTGTGCATATTTATACAACGTGTACGCTATAGTGTACATGCATACATTGTAAGTATCCACTCAGATCAAGTGTGTGCTTCTTTGAGTCCTTGTGCACAAAGTGTATCTGTGTATTAATGCAGAACCTGTGTGTGTGTGTGTGTGTGTGTGTGTGTGTGTGTGTGTGTAGCTGTTATAAGACATTATGGGTTCTCTGTCGTGTTCAAGTGGTTTTTGTTCAAGTTAAAGAGAAACTTTGCAGATTTTTTACCCAGTTTTGTATCATTACTGTGTGGGCAGTGTATGCAAATTAACCATGTTGCCTCCGCCCACTATATTTGAGTGTACTGTTTAACTGTAATATAAGACAGCTAATTGATATTTTTCTAAAATTACATAAAGTGCTGATTCGATTTGACCAGTATTTGAGCTAAGCTAATTAGTGGTGGGTGAGCTCTGCCCGTCTCTCAATACATCATGTAGACTTTTAAATAAATGTGAATAGTAATAGATAAAGCGGCTGTAGTAAATATTTTTCCAGTTAAAATAGTCAAATTAACATGCGACAGTGTGAAAAAGGGTCTTTTGTTGCCATGAACTCACAGTTACAACCTGAATCTGCTGCTTCCCTCCACATCTTTACTGTTTGAGTTCACTTTCACCTCAATCATAACACAGTTTTTATCTCTAAAACCTCTGAAACCTCGCAGTGCATGACCTGTCTAACACTTCCACAGCAGACAGACACAGATAGCTTACATAGTGGAGCATTTAGGAACCTTGAGACGGATAATTCTCTGAGGAGTCGGTAGAGAAACCCTTTTATTAACAATAGGAGAAGATCAGTTTTGATGCTTACACGCTGTAACGTTTAATCCTCATCCTGTGCTGCCGACTCTCTCTCTCCAGCACAGTGGAATGGTGTTGAAAAGAAAATAAGTGAAATATAATGAAGTGTAGGGTTGAGGTCAGATAAGAGAGAATTAGAGGAGCATCTATGAAAGCAACTTAATCTTCCAAAAGTTTTTTTTTTTGGTCTAATCTGTCTTCGGTGTGAAATCTAGGCATTAAAACTCTGATAAATGAAGCCTCTGGTTTCTTGCCAGGCCTCTCTGTCTCCGTCTCTTGTCTTCGCAGTCTCTCTCTCTGTAATTTGGAGGCATTGTGCTGATGTGAAAAGGCAGTTGTTGTTTCTCACTGGCCAGCCTGGCGTCCCCCTGCCTCTCCCATACATCCCGGAGCTTTTCCAGGAGGCTGTTTATGTGTTGAGTGCAGCACTCCGTGGAGCTCAGGGCCTAATGGAGTGTGAGAGAGGGGCCTGGGCTTCTTCAGCTTGTGTTCAGCTGTGCAAACATGCTGCCACACTGCGTCTTTTTCCGTCTGCATCACTATTTTACCTTGATGTCTGTCTGTCTGCTCCATCCAGTGTCAAATGTCTGTCTGTCGCATCTTTCTGTCTGTTTTCTACTTTCACTCGTTCTCGTCTGTCTGGTGTTTCTCTTGGATTGACAGTTATGGAGCAGCAGAGGATGTTTTGCTTCCCCTAATCACAAACACTTTCATATCAAAACCAAATATAATTTAAAAATAAAAAATGTGCATGTCGTGATTTGTGTTTCACTTTTGTTGCAAAGCTCATTTCCTACTGAGAGAGTCTGAGAAAATACGCACATAATACACACACGATACTAAATAATAGGGCACAGTGAAGTCTGTGTTGCTGTACGTACAGTAGGGCTGGGCTTTTCAAACTACAAAAGACAAAGAAATTATTTCAAATACACTGTTTTTATTTATAAAAAAACAAAAGACAAAACATTAATTTTTCTATTGGGAATAAAGTGCAAACCTAGCTTTAACCAAATTAAACCTTTTTAAAATAAAGTTTTGATTTAGCAAAGATAAACCCCCAAATTTGGGATTAATTAAGTGCCAACCAAACTTTCACCAAGACTCCAGAGCTGAGGGAGCATCAAAGGCTACTGTATTTACCCTAGTTTAAGGGAAAATTGATTTTCACAATTTCATTTTTAACATTTTCCAAACAAATAAATTTGAAATTTGATGTAAAATGGATTTATTGCCCAGCCCTAATAGCATGTTCTTCTTGCTGAAACACTGTTTCTGGCAGAGGCTTCAGCTGAAAAAAGGATTTTATTATTTAATATTCATACTGATGCGTGATATGTATCCAGTGTTTCTCCTCCATTCATTTGACTCCCCCTCGCTGTTGAATTTTGTGCCTTGCTGTTAGGTTGATTGATTGATTGATTGATTGATGAAAGGAAAAGATTGACGGAAGATTGAGAGAAAAGAGAACTTGGATGACGTTAGAAGGAAACTAGATGAGCGGAACAGCAGAACGCTCTGTCTGACATCAGTGTTTTGGAAGGACAGCAGTTGAAGACATGTTTTTGTTTTTAAATACAGTTTTAGGTGATTTTGCATGTTGCCAAATTCAGTTATGAATGACTTATAACTGTATCTACTACAGTTATAGTTTGTCAGTGTGGTTCGTACCACATTGAGAACCATTGGCAGATAGACACACATTTGAAATGTCCATGCATGGTGCAATTGCGAATGTCTTGGCGCCCTGAGTGCCTCGCTGCTATGCCCCAATCCAAGGAGAAGCACTGTCCCGGGGCCACTATTTTAAAACATTAGGTGACACTTTTATTTAAACCTAATTATATGAAGCTAAATTGCTTCTAGTGACCTAAAAAGTCCAGCATCTGCACATTCCAATACAGTAGGTGGCAATGTGTACCTTTAATGTTTATTTGTGATCCTCCACTAAACACTGAGAAGAAGTAGGAGGCAGGAGAGTAACAGGGACAAGACCAGCACGCCGACATGTTCCGCAAAGGGAGCAAAGAAATGCTGCCAGTTAGATTTGATTTGGTCGCAGCTTTGGAACATTAAATCATCCATCTTTGCTTTCTACATCTCGCATATCTTACCTTCAGGGGTGCACAGACTGCAGGTCATTAACTGTTTTTTTTTTAAATTAATGTTTTTATTGGTATCACTTAGAGAAAATCCTCAGTGTGCATCACCAATGTGTTCTTTTAAGGACCTATGATTTGCCAGATGACTGGATTTTTATTAAAGGACTAGTGAGGTTTCTTGACTGATATGAGCATGCATGACATAGGCTAAGAACGTGGGCTGTGGTGAAAAAGTAAAATCATTTAAATATACTTTAATGTCAGTCACTGATTTTTAAAAAAAGGGTCCCATACCATGATGTGACATCACAGGTTTTAATTGGTACAACAGCCTGTTTGTCAGTTAAGAGCCAGGAACTCGCTTCCGTCTCACTAAGGGGAAAAAACTTTTTATAAATTAGGAGCAAAAAAAGTTTTAAAAAAGCGTCATATTAATGAATTAAATTTAGAGTAAATGACGTGGTGCCTACATGAACAGGAAGTGGATCCGCAGTGTGATTAACATCCCACTTGATGACCTCACAGGTGTTAACGAGCAGCTGTAAATTAGGAGTCGATGTCTCCGTGTTTATATGAATCCCGTGCTCTCTCCTGCGCTGCAGCATTAACGGACCATGTCATGATTAATTGGCGCATCATTATCCGCCATCCGTGGCCAAAACCCTGCCGACACATGCTGCCCTTCCCAGAAATCTGTGCTGTGGAGTGAGTTGCTCTGTGGAGAGTGGAAATCTCCAAGGTTGTGGCTCACCGTTCTCCAAAGTACAAGCACCTGAAAAAATAAGCTAGCCTCCGCCGGCTTGTCCAAGTGGAGGCACTGTGGAGTTAAATATAGATGTTATATTCCTCCCTTTCAGCTGAATCCAAACAAATTAAAGATGTCTTTCTTACAGGACGGTTACCGCAGAGAGTGATCGTAAAAAGAGGTGGGGGAGAATGGTGAATGTGGCATGACAGCCACAGTTAAAACTAAGTCCTTAATGGGGCTTTTATGATAGATTGATCCTGTCATTAATTAGTGTAGGCACATTGAGAGCTGCTGCTATGATTGGCACTGTGAGAGCTGCTGGACAAGCAGAGCAGGTTTCTCTAAAGCACTTAGTGGGTAACAGAGGGAGCAGGGCTCAGATGTGGCCAGAATGGGCAGAGTGGAGTGCTGGTAAGGTCACGAAAATCCCACAGTGGCTCCGTAAACGAGCAGAAAAGAGAAGCACATGGACGGATTTCTGAATCATCTGACCTTCTCTAAATACAGAGACATTTTAACGTACACTGTGGTCATGCAAAAAAACTTTGTTTTCCCGCACAAGTCAAAAGACGCTGCCTTATTCTCAGCATGCAAACTATTGTATTTTTCCTGAAAGTTTTGGGACATTTTGGGAAATACATTTATTGGCATTCTTGCCAAGAGTTAGAAGAAAAAATGATATACTCTTACGTCTGTGTGTTAAATATGAAACTACAGATGAGGGTATGTCAGCTTAGCTTAGTGTAAGGACAGCTCTGAAACACACTTCAACCACTTTGAAACACAACGTGTTTATTCAGTTTTCTATTTGGTTGTTGATAATACAGTAAAAACCTGTGGAGATTAAATCGTTCGAGAGTATAACTTCTTTAAAGCCCAGTGAAACGGAAGTCAGAGTGCAAAAACGGGCCTCTAGGCAGGAACTGACTGACATTCACATTAGTCATTAGGGCTGAATGTGCACTACGCCTGCCCTCCGCCTCTGCTAATTCTTCTTCTTTTGCAGAAAGAACGAGTATTACATCATTTTAAGCTTTGTATTTTATGCCTACAGTAGAGTAGTAGTAGTAGTAGTAGAGTATGCATAATATAACTGAGTGTAAATTCCACTTCAGAAGAGACTTGATCTCTGCAGTTAGGCGTGGTGAAAAAATATACATATATATCCGTATCCGTATTGGTTATCAGCTTGTTATGACTTGTAAAATATCGGCATATCGGATATTGACAAAAAATCCAATATCATGCATTCCTTGTTAAAATATGCCAAACGTGCTTGTGAATGTGGTTGGGAACCTGCAGTAAAGCACCTGTTGCATGAACTTGATTCGGTCGATCTTTTCTCTACATGTCCCTCCACCCGCAGGAGCAAAGGGACTCAAGTGCTCCTGTAGCTCAGCCCGGTGACCGAAGTGCACCGATTCCCCTCGCTGACAGATTCACTGCTTCATAATGATGCATTACAAAGAAAAACACGTTTGAAGTTCCATTAATCCTCCATGTGTGCGTGCGTCATTTGGAGAAACCCCCATCCAGAAATAATTTTTAGTCTCAATATAGCTCACAATGGAGCAGTTTCATGGTACTTGCTACATATTTTCCATTTTACATGTCCCGTCCGTTTCGCTAGCTTCATTACTTCTTCATTGACATGTTTTGCTCGGGCTGCAAATGAAACCGCGGGAGCTGAGAGTAATGATTTGTGAAATGAAATTTGATTCAGCATATTGCCGCTTGAACAGTTTTATGAACTCATATAAACAGTGTGTTTCTCAAAATGAGGCAGTAAAAAACAAGGCCTGTCTGATTGTCACAGAATGGACTTGAAATAAATTACATTTATGAAAGCAGCAAACAATAATAATCGTCATTGATAATGATAGTATTTACACTATTTAACTGTCCTGTGATAAGCACGTGTCTCGAAATTCAGTCAGTTTGAATTCTTGGGATAAACTGGAGAGTTTTTCTTTTTTCTCTACCCAAATAAAACATTTTTAAATTCTGAAAAAGCACAGACAGAGTTATTTTTGGAGTTTTGGACATTTT
>JAQLOL010000026.1:20162732-20191517 GCA_029783665.1 Naso thynnoides
TATCTTCTTGTCTGGAAGTCAAGAGAAAGGCAAATAACAAAAAGGAAAAAAAAGTTGGTGTATTGCTTTAAGCCTTCAATAGCTAAGAGTCCGACTGATATGAGATTTTTGGGGAGCCAGAAAATCTGATTTTTGATATATTAGCCAATAAAATATCGTCTGAAGGTGACCACCAAATACTTATAACAAAGATATGTAATGGATGCTGAATATCTCACATTTTAACAAACTTTATTCCAAACATCAGTGCACTGAGCACTATTAACACTTCACTGATTAGTTGTTAAATTACTGATCGCCCTCTGCTGGACACACTGTGTAATTACCCAATTTTAAAACACTAGTCTAAATGTTTTCCAGCCTTAAAAAATAGTTTTAATAAATGCACATATCTGAGAACATGTATGCTGATGATATATGTACGATATCGGTTAATTATATTGGCAAGCCAACGTATAGGTCTGGCTATAATTGCAACAAATGTTAGGTCTTGAGTAAAAGGAAATCTTCTCTTGGTTCACTTCAATGACTGCTACAGCAGCTTGACAACAGCACTTTAAGCTTGTAGCTCATTACATAACTATCACTCTGCTATACTAGACTATTATTATTTATACAATAGGCAGTGTGCATGGCATTGTGCTCTCCCCTGTCTATATTTCAACTATTAAATATGGAATTTACATTAAAGAAATATGTAAAACATCTAAAAATAAAATAAAATTGGTTAATCTGTGAAAATAACCATCTTACATTCTTCCTTCCTGGAAATTTAAAAGCTCTCATGTTAGAAATAACGTAAATGAATCTCAACACATCTTGAAAAAGAATTATTTGAAGTGCGCCACTCCACTGGCAGATAACATCCACAGTGTTTAAAGATGAGCATTTCCTTCCACAGCCCGCTCCTCTGCTCGGTCAGTGAGGTTGTGGGCTTGTCTGCACGGGGGGTCAGAGGTCAGCGGGGCTCAGAGGAATGAGCGCTGAATGACAGGAAGATCCCCCACACCTTCTCCACACGTTCCACCCAAAACACTGACCTCTCTTGTCCCCCGTGGGTGCTCACCCACCGCAGGCATTAGCCACTTAAAAGAAACTCTACACCAGAAGAAGCACATAGCAGCATGTGCCAAATTACATTAAGAAGTGACACTGGCCCGAACATGTGTTGATCCGCCACCCTGCGCTGCGCACTCTTACCCTTTTCTTTTATCTTCTTGAGACTCATATAAGGACTGTTATGCATGCTAATCCTGGCTAACTCAATTACAGGTTCAAAGATGGACAAATTGGCGCCAGACACACTTCAGACACCCTTGGGTGAAACAGATATAACATCATGAGCGCAAGTGCAGAGAAGAGTGCAACCTGCCGGAAATAATCCAAAGAAATTATTAATTATCTTTAATTTCTCAGTGTTAATTGTAGGAGCAAACTATAATTACTGAATAATCTCCAGACTCTGTAGCACTTCTCAGCTTTCCTATTTTGGCTTTATGTCCCACAAATTTACTGTTTTAAGCCCCTCCCACATCTTTTATCAGTGTCATTTCAACACATTTTCACTCTCTGTTCATCACACACTGATGCTTGGTCAGGACTCTGTCACTTCTTGAAGCTCTGGTTACCCGTTTAGCATCAGTTTGTGACTCGCAGAGCCTCTGAGCTTTTAACACTGCCATTGAAACGGCCGCAGTTTGGTTACGTTTAGGCACTAAACCAAATTGTTTTACAAAGTTTAACAAACTAGCATTATGTTAAGGAAAGGATCATTGTTTTTGATTTTCTCTTGGACTTGACTCTTGGTCCCCTGGCTGAAAGTCCCTCGTTTGACCCATCACTCTTCCCCAACCTCCACCACAGTTTTTCTGGAGTTTTTTTCGCACATTGTCATAAAGGTGCCATGTCATTACAAAAAATTACAAAGCCTGTCAACTCCAATGCTAAAAAACAAATTAATTCAAAGGAACGGACACCTTAAATATAGATACGATACGATATATGATAGTGGGTCAGAAAGACTGGTGAGACCAGACCGCCATACATGACGAGTTGGGAATGAAAACACGTTTGTCGTTTCTGGCTGCACAGGAGCAGCTACTTCTGAAAGCTCTGAACACAGTTAAAGCTGCCCAGCAGAAAACAGCAAACTGACAGTTAGTGACTAGCTGATTAAAACAATGCAGCACTGAGCTGCTAAGAGACGGATGCTATCATCAGGCATTGGAGGAGACCCAATCAGAACAAGAAAAGGGAGCAAATATGAGACACTGTTTATCACGAGAAATAGCTTCACTGCCCCCAGGGGGCAGGCTTAGGTGTTTTACAACTCTATACATCAAGTTTTTTTTATAAAAACAGATCCTTAATTTATTTAACCATCAGTAAACTTTTAGTTAGGTCATATGAACCCTTTTATGTAAAGTGCATTGTGCAGAAATGGTGACCAAAGTCACTGGTATGTATCATTTTTAAAAAATATGAGAAGAATGAGAAATTACATAAAAGTGTTAGTATTTTTTTTTCTTTTCACTCGGTTTTCACTTCCCTTCTGCTCATCTCTGAGCTCCTCCACTCTCAGCTGTATGGATGCAGCACAAAGCGTGCTGTGTTGAACTGCTGCCTGTCCTCTGAGAGCCAGCCTTGCTTTCTTAGCTGGAGAACATAAGTGTTGACCCCAAGACAGAACCCTTTCTCCCCTACTGTGAGTGACAGCCCTGCTAGAAATGTGGACTCAGGACCTTGTTGCCCCCAATGGGAGGTAAGGGGCAAGCTTCCTCACAACACCGCAGTCTGGGTGGGCTCACTCATGGAGGACATCTTCCGCTGGTGGTACAGTACATGCAAACATCTCAAATGTAAATCGCTATATAATGTTACGGTGAAGGCGCCCATCTTTCAGCCTGCAGGTTTTGTTTGTGGAAAAAAAAATCCAACCTACTGTAAGTTTTTAAAATTAGCCGTGCCAATTGAATTTCTTGTTTCTTTGCTCTGCAGATTAGACCCGGTTTGTAAAACAAGAACATTAAATAATCAAGCGTCGGTTTTGGCCCGTCAGAGAGGTGCTCTACACACAACTCCACCAATCCATAACATCGCATGAAACTCAAACTGACTTGCCGACTGTCTGCCATTTAAAACAAGCTCAGTCTCAGGCCAAAATCATTAGTAAAGTAATCCATCAGCCTAACCCTGACTCACTGACCCAAACCACAGTGTCAGCCAACACAGATGGAGCAATTCACTGTTCAGAGGGGAACGCAGACCTTATCTGTCAGCATCAGGAGGAGGATGAACTCGCAGATAGCAGAAAATGACTGACAACGGACGGAGTCTCAGGAAAACAAAGTCTAATACCTCCATATTTTCTCTGACAAAGAGATGGGCCTCATAAGGATAAAGCTCTATACCGACAGGAGAACATCTAATAAACCTCTCGAACTCTTTCTCCTGCTTCACCTCTCGACTTCGGGCTGCTCGAGGAAACAGCGGTTACTCTAAACCGGGTTTTCTTTGGCCGAAACAGAAGAGGCTCGCTGCACACCGACCACTTATTGCACCAGATGCCAGTCATGGTCCGTTGATGTTTTTGTAGAGAAGTTTGGTGAAATGTCAGTCTTCCTCATTCCCCCCTCAGCATATATATANNNATCTTCAAAAATTAGCCACTTTGTTAGCCTTTGAACCTCACACATCTACTGAATGTATGTGATTCATAGGTGGCTAAGTCAGCCAATGTGCTGCGTTCACAGTCCAGGTCAGCTTTGCCAAAATATGGCATGGAAAAAACTTTTCTAAATTGAGTTTAATGGAGTTTTTGAAGCAGCCATTGTTGGCTAAAATAGCAGAAAACCATAATGTGTAAGATTTAATGATGGAAATAAGTTGTTTTATAACCCAGCATCAACAAGTTGCGTACTGTTGGTATTTAAAGTGGGAGGAAAAACTCTGAATCTCGCCAAGTATGAAGCTGTGTGGTGTGCAAACAAATAAGCCCAAATAAGTCCAAATAAAGCAAAGTACTTTGGCTGCATTTATATAACTGGGCCTCTTACAGTTGGACTGGCTTCCTCTCTGTGACTTGCTTTGATGCACCCGGCCCTGTGGTGCAGTCACATCCCATCACACAGGCAGACATAATGGAGATACAGTGCACCTGAGCTCCTGAAGCCACCACAGAGAGCAAGTGGGGAGATGCGCCGGTATGCAGGAAAAACCGGCTCTATTTCAAGCTCTTCGAAATCGCAGAGAGGGTTTCCTTGTAATGCCACCCGTCATATTTACAAAACATCCAGGAGCCCACCCTCCTCTTCAAACAAGCCCTCTGGATCCCAATCAAACATCTCAATAAGAGGAGAGAGGGCTTCACCGTGCAGATCAGCACTCAGAGATCAACGGAGGGCACGTCCTCCCTCAATAACCACGTGATGCTGCTCTCCAGATTTCGGTGAATCACTTTGTTCAGAGGCGGAGGCCTGCCTGTGCGCCCTCTGGGTCCAGCCAGCTCTGCAGCCTGTCAGCCAGTGAGACTCTTAAAGAGGTATTTAAACGTGAGCCTGCAGCAATGCGCTCACTCAATGACCTCTTTATTTGTTAAAATAGATTATTTTAAATAAATTACAGAGCACTTTCACTGAATAAACAGAGACTTTGGGGCTGCGGCCTGCGTTACATACTTACCGCAGCCGCAGAGATCCTAAATGACTAGTGAGCTGTGTAATCGCCTTTGATTTCACTGATAGGACTCCGATTCTTTGGGTAAAAGAGATGGAGCCATTGAGGAATCTGAAAGGCAACACCGCTAAATGGGGGGAAAGGCAAAAAAAAAAAAAAAAAAAGAAGTAAGTCTCATGTGGGGAATATGAACTTATGATGTTTTTTACCCCGCCATGTTGACAGAGGAGTCCATTAGAAGAACAGAGGGGAGCTTCAGGGAGTCCTGTCATTTCTTCTCCCCGCAGCCTGAGAGGTTTAACACTCCTTCAGCCTGGGTCGGTGCCATGCCGGAGACGCCACCCCGAGCGCAGGCAAAAAAAAAACAGGAGGGAAAGGCTCAGAGCTCACTTCTCCGCTCTCTCTTAACCTTTTACTGCTTTTGTTGTGACCGGCCAGTTCATCACATCCGAGGTTAGGGTTGCACCACATGAGGAAGACTTCTCCGCCTCCGCACTCAATACAGAAACACATCAAGAGGAGAAAAGTATTTTGTGTAATTCAAGGCCGGCCCTTCCCAGTCCTAATTAGTTTAAGTTTTTGCTTTTCACATGCTGTTTTTTATGTAAAAGGTGGGAAATGCACGCTCTCTCACTCTGCTCTACGTCTGCTTGCGGCTAATTTAGTGTGGCAGGGCCAGTTATGCCTGGATTACCGTTGCCCAGAAAGAAATCTAGAAATAATAAAATGACAGGGAAAACGCAGGCGGACCAAAGCAGAGAAACCATGAAGAAATTAGGTTTGATTAACCTTATGAGTGCTTGTTTCAATTCTCACAGGTCTATTTATTTTTGAACATGTGGTCGACATTCCTACAGCGGCACATTTCCCGGCAAGTCTATTACATCTAATCTGTAAGTGGTTCCAAAAAAATGAAAAGAGCTGCATGTATGTGCGCATACGTCATGTGGGCAATTTTGAAAATGGACATCTGAAATGGTAATACGGCCCTGACTGTTCTTCCTCAGGGTGCACAGGTTGAAAATATTGTGAATTTATCCGACATTTGCTCTTACTACCTGCCGTGTTTCACCATGTTATTGTTTGTTAAAGCTAATCATCAGTCGAGTTTCAAACTTAATGTCATCATTGTTAAGTCTACCAATAATTTTAACTAGTAGTCATTTACTTGTAGTACTAGAGAATTGTGAAAAATAGTTACAATTGAATTTCCAAGACCTCAAAGTGACCGATTTAAAGATGCTCTGCCTGCTGTCATATATGGGAAAGAAAAGCATCAAATCCTGACAATTAAGAAGAAGGAACCTGCAAATATTTTGGTGCATTTTTAGCTTGGAAAAATAAACTTTTTTTTAAAATTAAAAGTAGAGTCAGTAGAATTTATTTGTTGCAACTTGTAAACACAAATTAGGTAGGAGTATAATGTGTTTTAATGGAAAAGTCCATAATTTAGTAAGCTAGCACAAGCTAACCGCCGGTGTTTGGCACCTACCTGTCCAACAGAGAGCAGCTCAACTCCTCATCGCTCTTCATCACCCGCCTCTCCTTCAGTGCTCAAAAGCCAAACTGAGATTCACTCTCATTCTGGAACGAGCTTTATCCACTTGCTGTCTCACCTCACTAGAGCTGAATTTCCTTTTCTTTGCCGCTACATTTACATGTTTTATTTTCTGAATGGTGTCCGGTCCAATGTTTTATCCTCTCTCAGCCTCACCTGTGCGCTGTCATTTGCTTGGGAAAACACACTCACTTCCCACCCAGAAACGCCCCAACTGAACCAAAACATCCAAATCCAGGCAGAGGGCGGAGCTCTGAAGACACAGTCACTACTACCCAGAAGTGATAACTGAGCCGAAGAATGGGATCTGTCTTTTTGTCTGGAGCTCGAGAGGGAGGCAAATAAAAAAACGAAAAAAAAAGGTGGCGTATCCCTTTAAATTTGGCACAAACTTCCAGTTGGAATCAGAGATGAATCGATTACAGTTTGGTGCTTGAAAGTCAAAAGTCACTTTGACCTCACGAAACCTGTTTTTTGAATTAATTCACTAATTATGACAAAATTTTCATTCAACTGTTTGTTGGTAAAAAAGTAATGAAAGGGCAAAGGTCAACTTCACAGCAGCATCGTAATGTTCTGCAAAATCTTTGTTCTGGCAAATATTTGACACATTACTGTGCAGCTGAAGGTAGTTTATGATCTGACTTCAAATTCAGACTGATGCTGAACTGGTGACACTTATCTTTGGTGCCCGGCTTCACACCGTTGTGATTGTTTAGATTTTCTGCGCTGCTGGACTGAAGATGTGTTTGAAGGATCCACGTTATAGAATTTTAAGCTTCTGTGCAGCAACGTCCATATTTAAAGGTTTGTAGTCAGAGGGTTGGTGGTTTTCTCAGTATGGAGCTTCAGGTGGTTGTCTGTATCGTGATGAAGCTCTTCATCAGTCGTCTGTATAAACATCCTCTATATGAAGACAGCCTGTTTTTTCACTGAATCACACATTTCATTGCTGCTATAACTTCCATTTTGCCAAAAACAAAATTAATATCTCACATTTATTCCTTAAGGGACTTCATTGTAGATAGATTTATGATTTATGACAGAATGTAAACTACAACTTGACTTGATTGGTGGAGATTTCAACCAAGAGGCAGTCATTTTAGTTTTAGTCAAGAGTTAGCAACAATAAAGCTGATGAAACAAGCGAGTGTTCTGATGAAGGTCTCAAAGCCAAATGTGTGATTCTCTTTTTTTTGTTGAGCGTGCATGTATGATTATGAATAATTAGAAGGAAAACTTAATTCAAATGCTATTAAGTGTTATGAATAGCAATTTCTGTGACTCTCTCAGTGGCTCTTTAAGGCCACTCTGAATGCAGCGCACAGAGCCGGCTCAGTTCTCGCTCTTTCTGGCAGCTATAATTGAGCCTAATAGCTGCAGCAGAGACATAGGGAACCTCTTTGACACCTAGACCAAATTTTCTAATGAAACGATCAAATAAGCATCATCCAGCACAGGCATATCAAAGCTGCCGGCAGCTGGCAGCATGTCATAGTCTGACATTTGGGCTTTTTAAGCGCTGCCAGGCCTGTTTCCCTCCATGTCCTCTGGCCTTGTATTAACACTAATAATAGGGAAAGGTCTACAAGCAGCAGAGATGAAGTGATGAATGGAGGAGACTTTTGCCAGCTGCTGAGGAGGAGACGTTGGCTGATTGCATCTGTAATGGAGTGTGACAAGTCACAGAGTTGATGCGTTTGTGTGTGTGTGTGTGTGTGTGTGTGTGTGTGTGTAAGAGACAAAAGACGAGAGTGGAAAAATGAAGACCATCTGAATTCCTGCAGATTTATATGTATACAGTGTACATTGAGCCGGAAAAAAAATCAGTTTTCAGATTATTAATTTGTAACTATTTTGATTGTTGATTAATCTCATTAGTCACTTGTCAAGTAAAAATTAACTGCATACAGATAATTCTGATTTTATTTGTCTTAAAGGCCCCGTGAAACAGAAGTCAGAGTGTGATTTGGTTTCAGATATTGACGTGTTTGTGGCAAAAAAATGCCTCAGGGCAGTAACTTTGCCTGTATTATTAAATGACGTTCACAGTAGACTCCACTCCACTAATGCTAATGCTAATGCTAATGAAGACGGCTGCATTTCAGGCAACATTCAGTTCACTAAAAACTGAAAAGTCTTTCCTTTGCGTCTTTAAAAAATCTGCATTTACATGAACAACCGGAAGCACTGTAGTATGCATGCCAGGCCAGCAGTTGTAATTTGGTGGTGTAACTTTGTAATGACATACCGTTGGAGCTGCGTTAAGTTGTTAACTTCTAGTTGCTGTTAAGCCCTAAGCAGCCATGAATTAAAGAAATTCAGCCGCAGATTGACTTCTAAAATTATTCTATGAACACTCGGATTTGCTTCCATAAACTGTCGTCATGTTTGACTTGCTCTGGGCGCACTGTGGAGGGTTTAATGGGAGTTTGGTAGTGGCTAGAGCGGAGGGCATTTACTTGGGCTAGCATTAGCATTAGCATTAGCGAAGTCACTGCTTTCACAGGCTTCACAGTTTGCCAGTTTACGTAGCTGGAGAGAAGGTTGTAGTTTCAAAAGATTCCACTGTAGAACCCGGTTTCAAACGTTTGCGGTTTCAGGGGAACCAGCACGCCGTTGTCATGTAAAATAAAGGTTGAAACCGCAACAAAAATGTTTCGTTTGACGTGAAAACTTGCACCATGTCCGTTGTGGAGGGCTTCTTGTGACCACCTTCATTTTAACTACAGATATTATTGACAAAGGGGACGGGGATGGATCGCTTTTGGAGTCAGGTCATATTTTTTGAACTACATGCTGAAGCTGCATGATGGAGCTGATGCATCCCACAGACGGGCTTGTGTCAGGACTATTTGAAAAGAAAGCATTTTCATTGGTCAAAAAACTAGAAACGCCCCCAAATGCAGGATGAGTCATCAAAAAATTTAAAACATATTCTAATGAGAGGAAAGACCAGATTTTGATGTAAAAATACACAAGAAATATTTTTTTCAACATGTATTTGGCATATAATATAAGATGCAGAAACAATTAGCACATGGACACAACATTCATACTGGGAAAATTTATTTTTCATTTCATGGGGTCTTAGAGAGAGTAAAATTCAGCCTTTGGACTGTCGGAAACCAGTTTGTAGACTTGAACCTGTAAGAAATTATGTTTATGTTTTGACATTTTTGTGTCTTTTTAATGTGGGTCAGTTGTTTTTGCTGCTCCGTTACTTTTAATTGAGAAACTCAAGTACATTAATGCTGTATATTAAGATCATGTAGTACTGTCTCTTTGTCTTGATGCCATTGATTCAGTTTGAAATCTTAAGGTTTGTTTCTGTTGAACAAAATCTTACAAATAATATTAATATTTTATTTATCACAGGTCCTGTGAAAATATGTCTGTCAGTTTTTTTTATCCAGTTTCATTTCTACAAATACCACTAATAATAAAAATAATAAGTAATATAGATCAACTCTTTAAAAAAGTTATATATTTGTCATCATTTCAAAGCTAATGTTACTCAAACAGAGATAAATAATGCACAATGTTGTTGCTCTAATGATTATTTACAGCTTCAGGATCATAAACTACAGTAGTTGTGTTCGTGGTTATAAACAACGTGCAGCTCACTGACGTGTTTGAACAAACATGGACGTGTGTGTGTGTGACAGAGCAGGAAGATATTTCCATCCTTGGTTTTGTGAAATGTGTTTTTGGTGTTTGTTTTCATGAGAATTGCTGACTTTTTAGGTTTATTAGTAAATACCAATATGGTTTTTTCAAATACAATCGAAGAAACGTTTGAAAAGACTCCACCAGAACAGAGTTCATCATTTTGAAAACTGCTTTTTATTACAAAACACATACATACACACACACATTTTCTCTCAACTAAATTTTTTTTAGACAAAACTAATAATCAAGTGAGAACGTAAACTACAGATGAATCAATTCCGAATATTTCTTTTGAGTGATGAATCCTTACAGACACCATGAGAAATAATTCAGCTAAATACATCTGAGATGCAGACGGTGGAAAACTGGCCTCGTGTCTGACACTGTTGCTCCAATGCAGGAAAATAACAGCCTAAGCAAAACTGACCAAACTTCTTTGTCTGTTTCTTTTCTTTTCTTTTTGGGTTGAATTCAGCCCAAGTAAAAGAAATGAAAACGATTTCCCAAAGCTTCTCTTCCCAAGTTTGACATGGAAGGCCCAGCAGGAGCGTTCGGACCATTTCAGGAATCCCCAGCGGAGCTCAGGATGTCGTCAGTCGGCCGCCTGCTTATTTTTCATGCTTCTATTGGGAATGAGCACGTGCAGACCGCTGCCCACTTTCTTCCCTCTGCACTTGTTTGGTTACATTTGACTTTCTGCAAGATAAGAACCAGATTTAAATCTCGTAGCACTGAGCGGCGACTGGGTGAGAGGACGCTGACAGAGAGAGTGGCTGAAAAACGTCTTACGGGGGACGACGTGATGTCTGCTCAATCTCTGCGAGCTTGAACCTCTAACGTTACCTTTCAAGTGCTTTGTCAGAGGAACGGGGCTGAGCCGTTCTGCTCTGCTTCTGCTGTGGGCCGACTCGAGCAGCCTCAGTGTTGTTTTAAGAGCCTTATTTTAATGTGTGTGTGTGTGTCTGTGTGTGTGTGTGGAGAATGTTTCCAGTTAGCCACACAGTGTTTATTTATGGTATATTTTTTGACACCTACTTACATCATTCTTATCCCCTTTCTTGTAAAGTCCTCGAGTGCTGCCTCTGAAGCTGCCTGCTGCGCCAAAACCACAATTATCCTCTGCAGTCAGGACAAAACATGCCGATAAAAACATGTGGAGTGAACCTCCTAAAACAAAAGGATTAAATCAAAGGTCAAACATTTTTTCCTAAGTCATAAAGTGTCTCTTTTCTAACAAACAGAATGAGAAATAGTTTGTTTTAAACATTTTTTCTCCATTAAAATGGTTTTCAGCTGATTACCAGGAAACTGCACGCAGGCTGACTCATCACTGGACTGCTCCTGTGTCGTTAATAATTACTAAATTCAACGTTAAGAAGCTTGAACGCATCACAAACGAGGATTTGTTTTGAGAATATTTCCACACAATGTTTGGAGTGTCCGCGTAGCATCACCAGACAAGAAAAGTTTAGATTGTTTACATCACTTCACGTCAAGTTTGTTCTTTTTAAAATGAATTATTCTGCTTTTTCACGTGTGATAAATAACAACAAAACTTTTCACATGTAGCCGTGGACACACTTGTGGAGCTGTGTGTTCTCTGTGCAGGCTCGTAGTAAAGCTGCAGTGGTGGCAAAAGTACACACACTCTTTTCCTTGAATAGAAGTACAGATACTTGAAAAAAGATTCCGGTAAAAGTAGAAGTGCTGACTCAACTTCTTTACTCAAGTAAAAGTAATAAAGTACAGATTGTGAAATGTACTCAAAGTATCAAAGTCAAAAGTTTCCCTCTGAGGGACATTTCTGTGCACAGCTAACTGAAGCTCACATCACATTAATAAAATGCAAAGACTGTTAAACTTAAAGGTAGAATCAGCGGGATTTGTCCGAGCTGTTCCTGAACGCACCAGAAAATGAGTTGATTGTTGAGTCTCGTTCCCAGAATGTCAAACAGAGACATTTTGGGTCGGTGAAGCGTCCTGAGCTCAGTCAGAAAGACAAAAACATTCAAACTGGAGTAACGAGCCTGTTTGGAAAATGAAACGAGGAGAAAGTTCAGATATTTGTGATCAAATGTAGGAAAAAGTCAAAAGCTGCCAGAAGAATAAATACTCAAGAAAAGTTCAGATACCAGAAAAATTTACTTAAGAACAGTAACAAAGTATTTGTACTTTGTTACTTCCCACCTCTGACTTGCAGGTACACTTGCTAGTACAGGTATGCAGCGTAAACTCCATCAAAGGTCATTGCAGTTTGTTTCCTGACAAGCAAGTTGACATTACATTCACACTTCAGAGCGTATTACCACGTTTTGTGAGTACTTCTTAAACTTCTTGTATAATACACATCACATCAGCATTTGTGCAAGATATGTCAAAGTGACGTGGTTCAGATTTCATGTTTGCAAGTTGGACTTTCATCAGGAGGAAGGGATGCAGGTGGCGAGACAGCTGAACCAAAGTGGTTTGTGTGTCCGGCTCTACGCAGACCTTCACCACAGTGCTGTCACCACAGAAAATTAAAACACTGAGACGTACAGAGACGTAAAGTTCAAACCTATCTGTGTACAATTCAAACATTTATTCTGGCAGTAAAATACATTTTGTTACTTACCTCCACTGGTAATTGCACACAATATACAGATACAGACAGTTAATAGTAGCCATTTAATGTGTCTGACTCAACTTAATTTATTTAACCAGAAAAACTGACTCATTATCTTCACTCTTTTCCATGGAGACGTCAAAACAAACAATGCAACACTCATACAGAAGTGACGGTGTGAGAACTTTGGTCCCCAAAATGATTCAGACTTTTAAAAGTGACACTTTGCTCTGCAAACGCAGCTGTTCACACCAAAGCTTCCCCGAGTATTTTCTGTGAGCACAACACACGTTTAAGTGTGCGAGTGCCGGATTTTCTGTTCAGACTGAATGTAAAAGCAACAAACGTCTCCCTCCATCCGTCTTTCATCGCTCTCTTTGTCGTGTTGTTTGTCTTGACTCGTGCTCTTGGATACTTTTCTGATTCTTCTCTGTTTGGACGAGTCCTCCTCCCGAACGCCAAAGGCTCCGCACAATTAGGAGTTCAAACAATTTTTGAACAGGTGGGGATTTTTCCAGCCCTTCACTGCTGACTTTCACTGCCTGAGGCTGCCGTTCTGTCGTTTTGCGGGCAGTGGACAGGTAAAGCCGACTCAGAGGGCAGGGAAATCACTCTCATTCTGCGTTTGACACTGACACAAGTTCTCTGTCTTTCTTTCCTCCCACTTTCTTCTCCCTCCTCGCCATCTGGTGCAGCTGCCAGCAGAGGACTCGGGCTGTGACCCCGTTGTCAAGGACACAGATGGGAATTAGGAAAAGTGGACTTGTTTCAAACAATTATAGAAATTACTTCAATATCTTAAAACAAAACGACGGCGAAATGTATTTATTTGAGATGCTGACTGTCAGCTTGAATTTCCACTCCTGCGTGTGTGTTTTTGTGCGACAGACAAACTCCAGTAGAGGACGATGGGAGATCTTGTCAGCCAGGTGTGTTTTGTGTTGGCTTAATCTTTCTGTTTGGCGGTATTTTTTTTAAACGGCGGCCTAACATGAGCACCTGCCCGAGACTCACAGAGGAGCGGGTCATGACCTCGTGCCTCCAACCCTGAAACAGACACCGTCTAATAGAGACTCGTCTGTTAAATTGTAATTGAATGTTACATGGCACTCTGAACTCAGAATGGTCTTTATTTTTCCCGTAAGCGTGCAGGATTTAGGCAGACGCTCCAATGACAACTTAATTTCATCAGTGAGGAGTAGCGGCGAGTGTTTTCATTTGAGACTCTCCCTCCAAACGCGGCCCTTATTAATGATAATTGGTGAAAAGGTGACACATGTCTGACTCTTGTTTATCTTACATTTTAGATAATTTGAGGCACACTTTTTTCACAAGGACAAATTAAAATTGGAACAACTTGCGGCACAGTGTCTTTTTTCATGCAAAAAGTAACTGGGCCCTTGTTGTGTTCACACGTGTGCTGCTTTTATTTTAATCTGAAGGACGTTCGTATCGCAGCCTTTGCTTCAAACTGAAATATTTAATCAAAGAAAAAAATTAAACAAATGATTTTTCCAGTTACAATTCACTAAAAAAGTCACTAAAGTTTTTTTAAGCATATGCACTGTTTTGCTCGGAACAATTCCAGATATCTTTAATAAGAAAAGAGTTTAAATTGAACGGAAAATTTAAGTTGACTGGATCCTTTACTAAAAGTGAGTAAAAACTGCAGTACCAATATATAAAAGAAAGCATTCAAAACAGTAAGAGCACCAAAATATTCTCAGTAAAATAAACTTAATATGTAGAATGAAAGCTATAAATCATAGATGTATTACTGAGCTGCTGCAGTATTGCTGAAAAGTTTTTAAACAGGGACGAACCATGTGTTCAGGAACAATGTGGCGCTTGTTGATTTATTTTATTCCAAATTTTTGACGCCTTTTCATATGCTCGTTATTGTCAACTTATTTTTCTATATCTGTACATGTGTGTTTAAACTGGCCTCAGCTTTTAACGCATTGGTGCATCGTGTGGCTTTTCTTCAACATTTTACATGCTTTGACATCCGTGAAACCTGTAAGCAGACAAGATGTTCCACGTAGAAGTTAGAAAAACTAAAAACATCTGAAGATTACAAACTTGATGTTCATTCAAGTTCAAGAAGATTTGAACCTCAAGATGTATATAATTACAGTGTTTGATACCTCTGAATTATATAATTCACTTAAAGAATGAGGTTCCTCTTTTTTTTGTATTTATTTAAACATGAAGAGAATATGGACTATATATTTTGATATTTGGTATCCATGAATTGTTCAAAATGTCACCTGATCAGGTTGATTTTTTTCAAAAGAACATGTGAGTGTGTCTTACATGAAAATAAATTCGTCATGATGTGACACTGAGAATGAAATTACTGCTTTAATTTTCGCGTTCAGGCAGTTTGACAGTGGGTTGATGTGATGCAGACTTCTGTTTGTACGAGGATGTGAAAAGCGGGCAGGGGGAGCTGTGTTTACAGAGGAGAGGCAGCAGAGGGAGTATAGCTCTGTCTGCAGGGAATTGTGTGTGTGTGTGTGTGCGTGTGTGTGCGCGTTGAACTTTGAAGCTTTGCTATACTTGGTATGGTCTCTGTGCAGACCTGCAGCCTCTTTATTCTAAAACTTTCCGTCTTCAGTATGTTTGGGCTCAATGTGTCTTTCGTTTTCATTCTTTGAGTTCACATGAGACTTAATTTCTGCTGCTGTCTGCACCGACTGGAATAATTTTTTTTTTTTTAAAGTCAGATTTAAATGCTAAAGTGATGCACAGAAAGCATGAGGGCAAACCTGGGACTGAGCTCGTCTAATGTTTCCAAAACGTCGAACTGTGAAAGGCCCCATAATTGATCCGCGGGACCCCTGAGGGCACGACTCCTGTCAGATCAGCCACAGAGAAGAACTGCCAGAGCCGCGCGCTGCAGGGAATGATGGCTAATTAGCCCCGTTTAAACATTTCCTGGTTTGAAGAACTTAAAGAGCAGAGGCCAAAATCACATGAACAATAGCCGCTCACTTAGTAAAAACCCCATCAAGTCTGCACCAGACGGTTGGTAACATTTAGGAAAGCAGCAGATGAAAAACTGAACCAGATGACCTCTGGATCACCTGTGCCACTCTGCAGGTGAGGAGGCTTTCAATCCGCTGAAAACAACAAGCGCTTGTTCTCGTTTCTATGGTGATTATCATTATATATGTAAGTGTGAAGACTTAACATCACACGAAAGACAGAAAACAGAGAAAACTCAAAGGGTCAAGAAAGCTGAGAGTCTGCAACCGCAGATTATTTCAAAGTTCTTTTATTTATTAAATTATTTATTTAAAGATTTTTTTTGAGGCTTTTGTGCCTTTATTTGATAAGACAGCTGCAGAGTGGACAGGAAATGTGAAAGAGTGAGGGGATAACATGCAGCAAAGGGCGACAGGAAGGAATCGAACCCGTGACTGCTGGAGCGAAGACACAGCCTCTGTTATCCCCCAAAAATAACTTAATTACTTATCAATTAGTAAAAAAGATTAATGATACAGGTAGTTTCTGGAAATGGAAAATTTTCATCTCAGTGCAACAAAACTACGACCAACATGAATCACTCGTGGGCAATAAGCACCTGGCTGGAGAATTGAACATTTGGTTTACAAGTATGTTTACAGCAAGTTTTCTTTCTTTATATTTTATTTTGGCAGCGTTAAAGTCAAATGTGGGTCTTAAAATGAGTTCATAACGTCTCCAAAAGGCTTTAAAAAGTCTTTCACTTTTTTAAACCTGCGGAAACTCTGACTGATCAATGCAGCCAAGTCCCCAGAACATAACCACATCAGTATCACATGACCTCTATATCAATAACCTGCTCAAATGACCTAATATAATTTTTTTTAAATGTTGACAAAGGGGGAAAAAAACAAACAACCAGTGACTGACAGAATAGAGCCAGCTCCTTGCATAAGGCAGGATTCACAAAGATGATATTTATGAGTGTGTTATTGAACAACGCTGCTCATGTGTGTATCAGATGATGTCCTCGACTTGTGCTTTGTCCCTAAAAACAAACTGTGTTGACTTAAAAAACGGATCCATAACTGGATGTAAGTGTGGAAAAAAAAAAAAAAACACAAGTCATTTGAGTGTGTTGTGTGATTATCTGCAGCTGCTCACAACCTGCCAGTCTGGCACCTGAAGAATGAAGAATATAAAGCGGAGTGAGGTGTTTGCACGTATTATTTGACTCGTGCAGTTATTAGACGTGTTTTTAATAAAGTGGTGGGGAGACTGAACCGACTGGTTTGCCGAGCTGATTCACTGTGTCCGTCGCTGATCTGCTTCACGTGAACTCGCTCGGGATATTTGGACCCGAAGAAACTGCGTCTTGTTTCGGTTTTGAGGCCGTGCAGGACGACAGTTTTTTTTCTGCGTAGTTAATCTCATGTGGATCTTTGTACGCTCACAGTTTGACGGCCACAGTGGGACTGAAGTGTTGCCTTCTCACTTGACAGTGTGTGTTTCCATGCTGCGCCCGCGGGACAATACTCGTCATGAATAGGCATCAATAAATAATAGACAGCTGGACAGAGAGCTGAATGCCAACTCCACATAATGCTCACCTCACTGCGGAGGAGATCCCCCTCACCTCCTCACCCTCCTCACCCTCCTCACCCTCAGCGGTGTGTTACAGATCATCATTAACATTGTCTCGCCGTGTCCCTCAGCTCACACACACACACACGCACACACACACACACACAGAGCACTAAAGCAAACAAGCCTTTTCATCTGCAGCCAGATTCTCGGTTATCAGCTGTGTGAGCAGCATCACGCTGTGGTAATCTGCATTCTAATTAAATTGGATCCAGACTGTTTGCTCAGATGATCGCATGTCACCGACGCTGCGGATTAGTGCGGCGACGCCATGTTTAACCTTTCAAATATAATTCCTTTGTGATTTAACCTGCAAAGCTCACGGTGTGCAGAGGGCAGGAGAACGACTCGGCCCATGTGACCATAAACTTTACACATGTTTGAATACGTTTTGTTGCTTTTTTTCTTTTTTAAATCATTTTGGGCACTATTTTTTACTATTTTAGAGGCAGAAAATTAAAAATAGTTTTAATTTGCAGCAAAGGTTACAAGTTTAAAGATCTTGAACCTCAGGACAAGCAGGAGTCAAAGTTGACAGTTATTTTAAATTTGTCAGCTTAAAGTTAAAATGAGAAAACTTGAGTATGATGAATTATTAGCTGTTTTAATTTTGATTTGTTTTCCCAAACTTCAGTGATTTGCACTGTCCTAATTAATGTGGTTAATCATTATTAATAGTCTAATAATGTGAGACATAATTTGTCACAAGGATCATTTTTCTGCTTTGACTTTTGATACTTAAAGTCCATTTTGCTGGTAGTACTTATATCGTTAATATTATTATTAATAATAATAATAATAATAATAATAATAATAATAATGATAAGAATAATAAGAATAATAAATTTGAATGCAGAACTTGTAACAGAGTATTTGTACATTGTATTAATAGTACTTTTACTTTAGTAAAGAAGAATATTATCACTTCTTTCACTGGTTTTTGTAGACACTACAGTGAGCTCTCTGGGAAATTATTTCCTGCTTTTGGGCTGAACAGTAACAGACTTTGTGGGAAAAACAATTCAAATATTAATTAATGGGAGTAATTAGCTTGAAGACAAATATACATAATAAAGAACAACTCCACAGTGAGGCACTTTTGTCCAAACAGTCACAAGCTAAATCTGAGCAGTCCTGAGATGATGACTGGGCGAGGAAAGAAAAAATATTTGTATTTATTTTTTTAAACTTTAATGTTTTTAATGGTGGATATTTTTACAGTAATTTATATGAAATCATGTGAGAAGAGGAGAAATCATGATGTGATGAAACTCTTAACAGCTAACAGGCAGCAGTAACTCGACTGTGAGTCGAAATATGCTGAGAATCACAGATAAAAAATCTGAACTATTTTATGTAAGTTTACATGTTCTGTGTGTAAACTTTTAGTGTGAAAATTCAAATGCAACTTTATCTGAAAAAAGTAGAGTAAAAAGTAGTAAAAGTACATGTGAAAATACTCGAGTAAAAATCAATTTTTCTACAGTAATTGAGCAGACGTAGTTAGTTACTTTCCTCCACTGCACAAAAACTGAAAACATTCATTTTTTTTATTGTCCAAGAATAGAAAAAGAGAAATCTGAGAGTTTGGAGGTGCGGGATTTTTACAGCTGTGATCGGTTATCAGAAGAGATTTATTTAAAATTCACCATCTCTTGGTTTCAGCTCTAGTTTTAGTTTATTCTTTCCTAAAATCACCTTTCACCAGATCAGCCGTGTCTCCTCTCATCTCCGTCCTGTTTGGGTAATCTTGTACTAAAACCTGGAGCTTTGTGTTCCCACCTGGTCGCCAGGTAAGCATTTAACAAGCCCAACATTGGCTTGTCTGCTCCACTTAACACCTGACATACCCCCTCCACGCTGACCTTTGACCCCTGACCCCAGACTGACAACCCGGGAGACATCTCTTGGATACTTTCCTTTCTCCGCCGCACAGCTCTTTTCTTCTCGGCCCCTCGCTGAGTGCCGCAGACTGAGACAAGGTGAAAGGTAACCCCCACGCAGGTGTTCATGCCTCCACACCTCTCAAGTTCAAAAGCCACGGAGCCCTTAGCAACGAGGCAACAGTCAAACAATGTGTCACACCCACCCCCACCCCGAGGCTACAGTCTCCTCTGTTTTACTGTCAGAGCGCTGGGCTTTAAAGAGGCCGAGCCCAACGCCTCGTATTCCCGTCATCCTCACCCACTGACAATGAAAATATACATATTAACCCAACTGCCAACATGCGTGCACGTATGACATCATCTGATACTCTTCAATCACAGTCAGGTGACAGTAAAACACACCGTCACAAATGTGTGCAGCCGGAAAATAAAAACACAGGACAGACGAGTTTGTGCTTATCTAACAAACAGCCGCTGAATCTGTCGCCGCTTTTCCTCACCGACATGTCCAATATTTCCTGGCTGCTGCGGGTTTATGGGTTCAAAAATGGGAGCCAGTCCAAGCATTACTAGTAACATTAGTGTCAGTAATTTAATGCGCAGGTGTGAATGGATTCTCAAACAAGCCAGGGAGGCCCCCGGCGAGGCCTGCGCGGGAAGGCCAGGGCCAGCGGCAGGTTTAAATAAATACGCTGTTGAGCGGACGTGTCGGCAGCTGGGGCCCGATATGGCCGCCGCTGTTTGTGTTGTGGCTTTGCGGGGGTGCTTAGGAGAAATCCAAGGGACGCCAGCATGTTTCCTGGGAGAGGATTTTTTATTTTTTATTTTTTTTTGTGACACCTGAAGAGCTGTTAGCTGCAGCATGTGGGGAGCTGATGTTTCTGTGTTAGTTCTCACATGGATGCAGCTGTCTCTCACTCTCCACCATCAGAAACAAGCCGCTTGACTCTGTTTTTATTGGTTGGCATATAAGTTGAAAAATCTTGACTGAACAAACCAGAAGAAACCTGCTTGTTGTTCAGCGATTGTAGTCACTTTATTAATGAAGTTTTACAGTGGCCACGACCACAATTGTTCAAACAGGACAATAAAAAACACACACACACACAAAACCCAGAACAAAACAAAACGACAACAACAAAAGATTCTGTGCTTTTATTAATTTGATTAGCAACGTGTTCCTAAATTAATCGGAACATTTTGTGATTTGCACTCATCAGGTAAAATTCATATGATAAATGATGATGATGATGATGAAGTTTCTCATATTGACATTGACATTTGCAGTAATCTGAACCCTTGTTACTCTTCCTTGTTACTGCACACACAGTCCAAAAAATGGGATCTATCTTCTTGTCTGGAACTCTCGGGGGAGGTAAAGACAAAAAAAGTTGGCATATCCCTTTAACCTCTGTTTAGTTATTCAGGTTTGAACACCAGGGACTCCCCTTACAGAACCTGTAGAAGCCTTGCAAATGAGAGCCGTCACAGACATGTTTAATCTATATAATGTAGGAAAACACTTCAAAATGTCTGTTGTGGTCCTTAGGAATATGTTTAAATTCATATTTGTTTTATTTAGCGGTCAAAAAACTAAGATATTCGGTTTAATGAAAAGATAATCATTTACAGTAATCCTCACATTAAGCAGGTGACATACAGCAATGACTGACACAAAGACTCATTGTTAAAAATGTTGCAGCTCAAATTGGATGGATGTTGGAAATGTTGAAAATGGAATATTTTTTGACCACTGTGACAATGAGACGGATGTGGAAAGAATAAGATGTGAAGAAAAAGGCACTCCCCTAAAATATGGATGGGCAGAGTGAAATCACAGACACAGAGAAAGGAAAAAGCCCTGAGTCTGTTCACTGCCCGTCCTGTGAGATGACGGTTCAGGGAGTCGATGTGGAGGCCAGACGGGCCTGTCCAGGGATGGTTTATGGATTAAGAGCCGAGCAGAAAAAAGGCAGAAAGATGAGGATTGGTTTCGGTGTTTCATTCCGATCTGCCAAACTTCCCTCACGGACGTCCTGACAGTCATTTGAAAAAAAGCCGGAGCTGTTGATTTCTTCAGGCTCGCTGCCAGAGGTGGTATGAAGAGAGAGCAGCTCTAAGTCCAGCAGTAAATCTCCCAGATCCACGCTGAGCCGCAGAGAGACACCTGCACGATATCTGATCCTGTACATCTCAGCTCAGTGTTTGAGCTCAGGTACATCACCATCACCAAGCATTAGTTAGGATTTAACATCAGCTCCTATAATGTTACTGCTCCACAAAATGCTGCACGCGTCTCTAAGAACATTGAAATAAACCATTAAAAAATTTTAGGTGCAGTGTTTGATGTTCTGTTACAATTAAACTGATTTTTGTATTTCTTTTCAAAGCCCTGATTTGTTTTTGAAATCCAGAAAAACTATAAAATTAAAACATTAATTTTATATGTATATCATAGCCTACAGCAAAGGCAAAGATTCACTTACTTTCATTCTACATAGTGCACAAATTCATGTACTTATGTGGAGCCTCATTTATAAAAATGTTCTCAGATCTAACTGATCTTAGTCTTAAGATCATGTGCTCGGTTTGTAAAAGATGCCGACTATAAAAACGTTACTTAGCAATGGTTCCTGTTTATACTTTACTTTATGAATCTCAAATCAACTTGCACTGAAAGCACCTGCCTTTTGATTTCCCCTCACGCACAACCCGCAGCACAAGTGACGGTTCAGTCAGGACCAAAAGAGAAAATAAACCTTTCACACGATGAGATGACAGCAAAAGTCAGTGGACTGAATCCAGAAAAAAAAAGTATTATTCTGAATGTTGAGTTGGCAAACAAATCTTGCTGCAGTGAATAAGGTGGGGCAAGAAAACACAAGACAACTTTGATATTAAAAATGAATGGTTTGACCTTAAAATAAGGGGAAAAAAGAACAGCCATAATGAACCACTGTTTGGTCACACCTTTAATTGGTTATCTCCATCACATTGTTCATTTAGCTCATGCACAGGCTTAAGTTCACATGTCCAAAATTGCAGTCAGCCCAAATAACCAGCAGGAAAAAATCACTTACATCGAGTCAAGGCTCAGACATCAGATCATTTCAGCCTCAAAGGTTTTGGAAACAGACACATATTCACGAAGCTGCAACCAGCACGCCCACGCCCCCTTTTATGAAAGGGGGCGTGGCTAAAATGTAGGGACGTGGCAAGCCAGAACCAATAAAAGTGTGTGTGGGTGTTTCTACAAAGTTCGGCCACGTTACATGAATCTCTTCAGAGGTTATGTGCCTTTTTGTTACAGGCCACTCCCACTGCCACGCCCCTTTTTGCCAGGTGGCCTAAACTGTTAATCAGCTGTCCTTAGGCTCATGACCAACCTCTCCACTGAATCAAGTCCGTGAATCCAGGTAGAAGTTATGCACCTTTTTGCAATAGGCCACTCCCAATGCCACGCCCCTTTGTTGTTTGTGGACCAGCCCACAAAGCAACAGAGCGACGTGTAGAGCTGCTGGCTGCAGCCAATTTTTTCTTTTCTTTTGCTTTTGCACAACAACTGACGCTCATCATTGAAAGACAAGCAGAGAACAGCACTGACATCTTCATCAGAGGTTTTCACTCTTCCTACTCAATTGTTCGGTTCATTGATCCGATTGGACGATGATCACCAGTGATGGTTCGTCCAGTCACCTTCCTTATTTCAAACATCTTCCGTGGACGACACTCAGCTGGTTCTGTGTAACAAACCATCTGGTGTGTCACGTTGTAGTTAAGCACAGATCACATGAAACCAAAACGGTGCTGTACATGGAAGATATTTGTTTCCTTGTTTGTTTGTTTCTCAAATTGCTGCAAAACTCAAAGCTTGGACACAAATTTCTTCGAAGTTCTGATGCTCGAATTCCTGCTGGACATCAGCTTCATAACAACCTCTTTTGCTTCACTTGACAGTTTCCTTCTTCTGCCCAAGTGCCTTTCAACAGCCTTTAAAAGGGTGTAAACTTGTAACACTGAGCTGTGAGTTATACCTGCAGGGAGTGATGGGGACATTGTTAGCACCGTGTCAGAGGTCAGGGGGTCCCTGAGTGGGTGGTGCTGAAAGGGGGTTGAGACAACAACATAAATTCGGCGGAACAAATCTGGAATTAATGCAGTTCAACCTGAAGACTGGACCCTTGTCACCATACAAATAAAAAGTTAAAGCTACAGTTGCAGCTACCAGAAAAACATAAGAATCAATTAATCAGGCAGGAAGTTACATTGACTTTTGAGTACATAATCTGTACAGAACAAAAGATGTCTGAAGGAAAAAATTACTAATTTACGTTAGCATTACTGTAGTTGACATTTATGAAAAGCACCACTTATATAGCATACAGTCAGATGAGTGGGTGACACTTAAATACATGTAGACTGTGAGTAGGTTTGCCTTCTCACAACTTTTACCTCCACTTTGGACAAATAAAAGATTCATTTCTTTCATTTTTGTGAGGAAAAAAAAAGTTCTTCCACGATTTGTTTCATTTTTCAATACAAGTTTGTGCAGTTATTCGCAGAAATGGGAATAGTGAACTTGTGGTAAAAATTACAGCATATTATTTATTCATGGCATGTCGGATAAAAGGGTCACTGTAACCTTTAAGC
The DNA here is from genome assembly GCA_029783665.1 of Naso thynnoides. NCBI lineage: Eukaryota > Metazoa > Chordata > Actinopteri > Acanthuriformes > Acanthuridae > Naso > Naso thynnoides. Next base: position 20,186,392 of record JAQLOL010000026.1, read on the forward strand.
ACTTTTTGACGTGGTCCCAAACTGTCCTGAAACAAAGATTATATCTCTTTTTTTCAGCAGGTATGACTGTTTTGATTTCTCAGTGGTTCTGATTTAGGCTTGGGCGATACCCAAAATTTAATGCTGATTTTAAATGTTCAAATAGGGAAACAGAAAATACCACCAACGGGATTGACTTTAAACTTGGCCGCGCCCAAGTCAAGACCAAGACCAGCGCTGCGACGCATGTTGTGTTGCAGATGAATTATTTGTGCTTAGGGCAGCCAAACTTAGACGAACTGACGGACATCTTTGCTCCCAAAACAACCACACCGCTTCTCTTCATGTCATCTCCATGAATCTGCTCCCACTTGAGTGAAAGGGGGCGGGGAAGGGTGGCAGCTGTCATCTGTGACCAAAAAAATAAAAAATAAAAATAAAACTACAGATGACTTCTGTTACTGGCTGCATGTCCACTATGTCTGAGACCGAGACAAGACAGAGACGCTGAAAAAGTGGCCTTGAGACGGAGACTGATTTCAAGCACAACAGCACTACCTAACACCCAAAAACATAAGATTAATTTACTGGTCTGCACATTTTATTTTTACAGATTCTATCCACATGGACATTTCTCTCTATTAGAAGTGATAAAGTTTTATCTAAAATATTTTTTTAAATTTAAAACACAGCTGTCTGAAGATTCCCTTTCAAAGTGCATTAAATTCACCTGTATGAGTATCTGCAGAAAACTTAGCCGAGCCTCTCCTCCATTTTAACTGTCCATCACTCTGCAGTGTCGTTATGGAGGAGCCCACATGCTCGTGATGGAAAGGGCACAGCGACCTTTGTTTCTCTGACTTCATTGTGTTTCTCTCGTCAGTGAAACTCTCAGAGTGCGAGCGCAGAACTCTATCCTCAGCTCTATGAATAGCCGGGCCGGACGGGGAAGGGTAACAATAGCGGAGGTTTGGGTGTTCCCTGCATCACACACACTGAGAGTCCAACCTGTGGTTCATTCCAAGCCCTTCATCAAATATTAACCCTGCTGTCAATCATCAGCAGCAGCACAGCCAGACCTGGACGGGTAACACTTTTCACAGCTGGTGGGTTGCTGGTGTTGGATGGGCTGACGGTGGACGCTGTAAACTCCGAGCTGTTTGGTGTGATAAGCTGCGGCTGCTGCAATTGTAAATGCTGTCGACCGTGTGAGAAAACATTTTGCTTATGAAAAAGTTTTTCAAGATATCCTGCAATAAAAACTCGTTCCTGCAGTAGAGATTAGACAGTTTAGAAGAGCAAACTTCCCCAGGTCTCCTTAAACTTTTGGTGTTGTTTTTCTCTGCTGTTTCTCTTTCATGTGTTTTCCTGCAGAAATCAGGAAACTGAACCAACAGTTCAGGCGACTTGTGGTTTTAAGTGAAAACTCTACAACGAAAGACAAGTCAATCGATGGAGAGGAGTCAGGTCAAGTCAATTTTGTTTATATAGCGTCGGATAACAACAAAGTTGTCTCAAGACGCTTCACATATAGTGTAGGTCTAGACCACACTCTCTAATTTAAATATATGAAGTTTTTTGGGCCCAGCAATTGAAAGCAACTTCCCCATGAGCAGCACTTGGCGACTGTGGTGAAGAAAAACTTCCTTTTAACAGGGAGAAACCTCAGAACAGAATCAAGACTCAAGGTGGGCGAAGATCTGACAGCGCCGGTTGGGTTGAGAGGGAACGAGCTACAGTCGAGTCATTTAGTCCAGTGGTTCCTGAAGTGGGGGTTGGGTCCCCCTGGGGGGTCGCGAGATGTCTTCCAGAGAACAAATTAATTTTTAAAATAATTTAAAATTGCATTTTTACCCCATTATTGTATAAATTCTGGTAATATTCTTTGTTATATTCTTTTTGTGTAAAATGAGACTGAAAAAAGTAGAAGTAGTGACTCGACTTTTTTAGTCAAGTAAAAGAGATTCTGAAATGTACTCAGAGTATCAAAGTACAAAGTTTCCCTCTGAAGGACATGTGTAGCAGCCATTTCTGTGCACAGCTAACTGAAGCTCACCTCATATTTATGCTATGCAAAGACTGTTAAACTTAAAGGTAGAATCAGCAGGATTTGTCCGAGCTGTTCCTGAACGCAGCAGAAAATGAGCTGATTGTTGGGTCTCATTCCCAGAATGTCATATCGTGACTTTTCGGGTTGGTGAAGCGTCCTGAGCGCAGCCAGAGAGTAACGAGCCTGCTCTGAAAATGTAATGAGGAGAAAGTTCAGATATTTGTATTCACATGTAGGGAGTAAAAGTAAAAAGTTGTCACTATAACAAAAACTCTTTACTTAAATACAGTAACGAAGTACTTATACTTCATTACTTAGTACGAAGTACTTATACTTCATTACTTCCCACCTCTGTCATTCTGTATGTGTTTACATTGGTATAAACATTGGATAAACTTCATCAAACTGTATTTTTTTTTTTTTGGATAGTGAACCTTTTCTCTTCTATCTTTAAACAATAAACTCTGATTCCAGCCAAACCAGTTCTCAATCATACTGCCACATTGGTGATGTGAAAAAAAGATTCAAATATTTTTTGCCAAGAGTGAATATTTACATGACCTCAAAGAAAAGATTAGCATGTGATGCGTGTGTATACTTTCTCTTTTTATGATTAAATGATGCTTTTGTCATACATATTCTGTGTTGATTGGCGTCCTGTTGCTCTTCTCGCTCTCTGTGGCATGTTCACAGCAACGTGCTTCGTAGCAGTAATGTTAAATTAACTCTATATTCGAACTTTCTCGCTCTAGACTCACGTGTCCTGAAAAGAAACCCTAAACCGGCTTCCACGGATCCGTCGAGGCTCAGCTCGACTCTCGCAGCGCCCGCTGACAGAGGGACTCCTCAGCCGGCCGAGGTCAACGAGGAATGCACCAGGGGAGAGGGAGGGAATGTACCACAGGGGTGTTGAGGAAGGGGGTGGGGGTGGCAGCGGAGGAAACACGGAGGGGGGAAACAGAGGGGTCTTTTGTGAGACAGGAAGCTGCGGAGACCAAGGCCCTCTCTCTGGGTACAGTAGTTGAGCAGAGAGAACCCTGGGATATGAGAAAGATGTGACTGAGGGAATGAAGACGAGGGTAACTGAGGAGGGTGTGAAGGACGTGAAGAAGACACCTGGGAGGTGGAAGGAGGGCTGAGTGACGGAACAAGATACAAGATGGAGAATTCTACACCCATATTAAGGCTGGGCAGTATATAAATATTGTATCGTTTTGTAACAGGAGACAAGACGTCGTGGCAGATTTTGGATATCGTCGTATCGTGACATGGTTTAAGTGTTGCTGTTTCCTGGCTGAACAGGTTTCATCACAGTAAAGTCTTTACCTTTACCCACTTATCCACATTACTGATCGTTATTTATCAAAAAATGTCACGGGGTTAATATTTGGTGAAATCAGAGACAGTCATCTTTACAGTACTGTCTCATTTTTGAGGTATTTGTTTAAAAATATTGTCATATTTACTCATTTTATCACCTCAGCTGCTCCCACCCCTTAGAATGCACAAGTCATCAGTCACAACATACATGATTAATAATTATGAAACTTCACTGCTGTGACAGGTTTTACGGCTGTATGGCCCCACCCTGACCGATACCATGCAGAAGTGGAAAGAGTTATATTGAGCTGTAAACATATTATTAATGTTCCCACAGGTAGTGTTGGTGCTTAAACTTTGTCAGTCTTGGAGAATTTTTGCAGCGGAAATTTTAGTTTTAGCAGTTTTACTGAAAAAAAAGTGAAACTATAAATACAACTTGTGACATACATCCAACTACAACACCCCAATTAGCACTGCAATGAGAGGACTTCCGCGTGGAGCTCTGAGGCAGGTCCCGTGGAGCCTTGAATTTGTCTAATTTTAAAAATGTTGCCTTGAAGGGTCACAGAGGACGGCTTGTGAATGGAAAGCTGCTGGTTAAATCCCCTCACTCGCAAGGGAAGGATCAATCTGGGAGGAGAAAGTGCAAGATCAGCTCCTACCATCACTAACGCAACTGAGGCGCCTTTGAGCAAGGTCCTCAACCGCCAGCCGCTCCAGCTGGAGCGGCTCGGCGGCTGGCAAATCTGACTGCGGTTGTAGCGTCCGCTGCCGTGTATGAATGTGTCTGTGTTCCCTAAAACTTCTGTGGACTAATCAAATTAGGGAGAAAGGAGACAAAAGACAACAGAGGAAGCCGGACTGAAAACATTCAAGAGGAACGGAGGAAGCGAGAAGAGGAGGATGGCCCGAGATGAAAGCTGAAGGAGTGAGGACGGAGGGGGACGGAGGGGGACGGGAGGAAAATCAGGACTCTTTTGGACTGTATGAAGCACAAAGATCAAAGATTGATTCCCAAAACAAGACGATGAACATTCAGGCCCCGAGTGTTTGTACACAGACACAGCGGCCGGTTAATGAGGTCAGGGAAAACCAGCAATAAAAACAATCTGAGCTGTTGTGGCAGTGAGCTCATTCCAGTCAGTCCGTCCTCTGACGAGCCATCAAAGAGCGTTTCATCTCAGCGCTGAGTTCAGCCCCATCCGGGCCATTACTGCACCGACAACACATGCACACGCCAGGGCGGCGGGATAAATAACTGTGATGCTGCAGATGAAAATACTCCCCTCCCTTTTCCTTTTTCTGTCTCCTTCTGCCCCCTCTTCCTCTCCATCTTCCGGTTTCCCCTCACGACACATTTCGGCTCTCTCTCACGTTCTCTCCTGGCACGCAGACGGGAGCTCGTTAATCTTCGCGCACACAGACAGCTCGTTTTTTTTTTTCTTTTCATGACAGTGAAACTGAGAGGTGGCACTTTGAAATGTCTGCAGTTGAAATATTTCACTCTCTCTATGAATGCAGGAGGTGTCATCACTGGATCCCACTTGATTTATTTCAGCTCTCGTAGCTCCGCAGACTTTTTTTTTCACAACCCTGATTCCAAAAAAGCTGTGACGCTGCGTAAAATGTAAATAAAAACAACTCCTGAACGGTTTTATGAAATGTGTTACGGGCCCATGCAGTAATATCTTATTTTACCATCATGTGTTCACAAAGTGGTGAACGTCAGAGGCGACAAGTGTAGGAAGCACAAATACTTTGTGACTGCACGTAA
>JAQLOL010000026.1:20193472-20206597 GCA_029783665.1 Naso thynnoides
GTGAATAGTTTGTAAAATAGTTTGTAGAAATCTTCCACCGGGCTCCTTCCTTTTGGATTAATTCGGTGATCGACTAGTACAGACTTTCATACGAGAGGAGCGAGGGCACATACATACAGGTCGATGAGCAAAAAAAAACTCTCTGGAGGTCTTCTTTGATGATTGTCCGTTCAGAAAAAGACCCTGGGATCATTTTTCGCCAGATTATTCCTTTAACACACAATCTTCACGTCCAGGATAGTGAACCCCAGTCTAATCCGCTGACACATCTCATTAAAAGAGAAGGGATTGCCTTCTATTCCAGGCTTTGAAAATAAAATTATCAGTCTTAAATACCTCAGTTTTGATTAACCATTTCAGCTTCTGGCCATCATCTGCCCAGAATAAATCAGCTTTTTGTTTTTGCATTTCATCAAACAAGGGAACCCTTAAATCATCATACTGTGAACAATAAAACATAAAGTGAAATTCGTTTTCAACCTCTTTTAAATCACAGACATTGCATATCCTATTCTCTTCTGGTACCGCAGTGAACCGCCCCACTCCAATAGCGAGGGGTAGGATACCAGCTCTCAGCTGAGCACACAGTGACCTCTGGCTTCTGGTTAGAAAGGAAGTGACGTAGGGCTCAGGGTTAGGGTTAGTTCACTTGAACATATGATCCAAGCTTGGGCTTGAGCCATATGTCATTTGACCATTTCTCTTTATATTGGAGAATTAACTTTTGCTTCAACATATTAACATTACAACTGAGCATATTATGAAAAATATACGCCTGGTCAGCCTCCCTCAAAATACAGAAAATTTCCTTTATCCAGGGGTGACTGTGAGCCTTACCCCAGTTGAAAACTTTTTTTTGTTAATCTACTCGCTGGCATGTTAATGAGGCGATTCCACAATCGTATCATTTCTCCCTTTTGTTTAATTTCCATAGGTTCCCACCCCATATCTCCCTGTATTGCAAGACTGGGGGCAAATGTATGTACTCCAAGGAAACATCTCATGGCCCTGTTCTGAACAGAGTTGACTTTTTTAGCATCCTTGTTCCCCCATACTCCAGCAGCATAAGTGAGAATTGGACATACACAAGCTTCATAAAGCTGCGAATATGTGGAGTAACCAATGTCTTTACAAAATTTCATTTTTACTAATTATTGACCCTACAGCTCTTCCCCCAGAGTCTGCAAGTATTCCGATCCCCACATCATAAGACATGAATTAATCCAGAGTAAAGCCCAGGTATCTATAGGAATCAGTATATTCCAAAGACAAAGCTCCCAATAAAGAGTTGTATGAAGATCTTGTAGTGCCCTTTTTTCTGAAGTGCATAATCTGGGTTTTACTCTGGTTGGACGCAAGCCTCCATTTAGAGCACCACCGTTGAACAACATTCGGCATCTTCTGAAGAATGTCTTCAAAAAGTAAGCAACCCAACACAACATCGTCCAATATTACACCTAGTCCAGAGTTTTTAATCTCTGGCAAAAAGAGTCGGGGATAGACCGTCTCCCTGCTTCACTCCGTATGGTGTTGGGAACCAGCCTGTAGCCAAGTCATTCACTTGGACACATGCTATAAAATTTACCATCGACACCATATTGAATTAGTCTGACGAAAAGCAAATCTCTATTAACCCAATCAAAAGCCTTTTGGAAGTCTATAAAGCATATATAAGTTGGTTTTTCCTCTTGAATTCTTGCTCTAATATCTGTGGTCACTGTATAAATATGGTCAATACAGGACCTGTGTTTCCTAAAGCCGTTCTGTTCCTCAGACATCTCTAAATACTGTGAAAGCCTGTAGTTAAGAATGCATGAATATATTTTATAAACCGTACTCATGAGACTTATACCTCTATAATTTAAGGGGACTCTTGGATCATTTTTAGCAGACTTAGGTATTGGTTTGATAATCGATTTATACCAAAGAGATGGAACAACACCGTATAAAAAACATGTCTGGAATAAACTAAACAACACAGGCAAAACCTTAGGGAGTTTTCAGTACTTCATTATAGAGGCCCACTACTCCTGCTGCTTTTCCATTTTTTGCTTTATCAATAGCTCTTTTAACTTCTTCTAAGGTAAGATGTCCATTTAGAAACTGATTTGCAGGATACCCATCTTGATCCATCCCCCTCTCAAAGACATCTTTGGCTTTGCGTTTGTTGATCAGAGCATTCTCATCAAAAACTGATGGGATACAGTCTCCTGAAAACAATTTAGCAAATTCACTTTCCCATAACTTCAAAACATTTTCATTTCTATTATCCAGATCACCATTAGGTAATTTTACTTCCACAGGTATTTTAAGCGCGTTCTTAGGTCCCATTCGATTGATTTTGCTCCGGATTAGTTGTGGGTTATGGGTCTGGAGCTGTTCTAAATGCATTGCTTGACCCCTGTTGAATCTTCGCTTAGAGAAACGCAGTCTTTTATCGAATATGTGCTGATACTGTTTAAACTCATCCCTTAAACATTTTTTCTGCAACCTGTCCTGGCATTTTAAGAATTTCTTTTCAGCCTTTCTGACATCAGCCCACAGTGTATTTAGTTCACACTTCCAAAAGGGTTTACCTTAATGTCCTGACTTTTTACCTGGCTCAGAGGATTTAGGAGGGGAGAGTCTATCCAACTCTGCATATAACACACTGCACAGTGATTCATAACCTAGATCCAAATCTTCCTGATTATCACGACATGCCTCAGAATTTCTGATCATTTCCAATAAAGCGGTGCAACATAACTCAGAAGAAAGAAAATTTTCAGGGGAGAATCTGGGCCGCCTACATTTATTTACAGCTTCTGGGAATTGGACAATAGGTGTCCCCCGGACACAGACGTTAGCTTTAAATTTCAGTAGCAATAAGGAGCGGTCGGGCACTTTACATCGATCTCCCAAAAGCTTAAAACAAGCCAGCTCATTGCTTTCCAGCAGCTCATTCGGGGTAATAACTCTAAATTCAGTGCACAAATCTAAACAATCTTGATAAACCATGATGTAATCAACCACCGCCTTTCCCTCAGGCGAGATTGAGGTGAAATTGTCAAAAAGAGGAGTAACTCTACCATTCACAATGCAACATTTTGAATTTTTAATTAAATTAATGAGAGAGTCACCTTGCTTATTTAACACTGAATCCTTCACTCCATCTGAGATTAGACAGTCCTCCCTGTCTGATATTCTGCTGTTTAAGTCCCCACATATATACAATGCATCCACTTCCAGGGAATACACCATACCGAGCAAGTGACCGAAAAGAGTCAGTGAGTCCCTCCCTCGTGTTGAACCCTCGGGTGATAGGTAACATGAAAAAATAACAAAGGCATATTGTGAAACTCTGTGCTCAAATCTTAAAGCAAAAATGCCATCTACTGCCTGGTCGGCAACCGTCACTTTAAAATACTGAAATAGCTGGTCCTTAACAAAAATACCAACCCCACCCGAGGCTTTAGGGACTTTAATGTGCATATTCCTATTTTGTCCAAACCAAGTATAGCCTTCCAAAGTAATAATGTCATCATTTTTCAGATGCGTTTCATTTAAAGAAATAAAGTCAGGGTCAAGGGACTGCAGCAATAAAGATCGTAAGCCGCAATTTGAATTTGTCCAGCCATTCACATTCCAGTGGATCAAACTAAGGAGTTCATCACTTACAAACTGGGCCGAAGTTTCTCATCTGTCCCCGGGATGGTCACTCCGCCCCTGCAGGGGAGAGGCAGCCCCACGCAACCTGCTCCCCGCAGGATCATCATCTTTCCTCATGACTCTCCCGTTGCCGCTGATGTAAAAACTTTTGCCAGACGGGATCTCCCGCAGGAGGGTCCTGAAGTTCAGCTCAACCAACCGATCCGTGTGTGATTTGGCAGCCCGTATGTACACTCTTTTATACCTGTCGTCACGTTTTAGGTTCCGTTTCTGACGGAGAATAGTCACTTTATCTTGCGTTGTGCGTAGCTCCACTTTAATCACACCAGGGCAACTAGGGCGCGCACCTTCTCCGACAGGTCCTCGTCAACTTCAGCCTCGAGCCCCGATAAGATAATGGACACGTCAGGGTCAAATCTGGTCACAGCCTTTGTTTTGGAACCATTAATCTCCGCTTCCATTGAATCCATTCATGCCGTCAGGTGTCCAATCTCGGGGTCAATATTATCTTGGATCTGCTTTGCTCTGCTTTCAATTTTCAGCTTTCAGCTCTTCTTTATGCATGATTATAAGTTTCTCCAGGGTTGATTTAAGGCTGTCCACCTTACGATTCAGTTCCCTTTTAATTGAGCTTTGTACACGCTCTAGTTTGTCGCTCAGTGCTCTGAGCTCCGGCGTGACCACTCCGCAGCGACATGCTCCTCTTTTCTTCTCCCATGTATCGATTTTCCAGATGTCAAAGTACTCTTTGTGATCTTGTGGCTCAACCAAAAGTTATTATTGAAGTTCGATTGAAGTTTGATCAAAGTTTAGAACACTTAGAAAGCCTCTGTGAAACAAAGACCTATGGATGTAGTTGGATTGTAGGAGTATAAACCGATACATCGATGCAGCAGATGAATCGTTACACCTCTGACACGAACCGTTCAAACACTTGTGCAGTCTGAACCAAAGTGGTGAACGAGCCTGCTTTGCTGTTTTTGAGCTAGACTGCTAACATCGCTAAAGGGGTTTGGCTAATTTCAAAAGACAGTAATTATACCAAATTTTGGGGTGTATTTATTTATGTGACAGTTTACTGTATGTCGTCTTTCTTTATGTACTTGTATTATTAAGCAGTTAGGGCTAAAACTGAGTTTATATTCCAACTGGTTCTTTTAACTGAACATTCACGTCTAATGTGTTAGCGAGTAAAATGATTACACATTCTAAGTTACTTTTGACCCAGCAGCCTATTTAAAACAAGTTTAAATAATTCCAACAACACTTCTTCGTGGCTCCAAACTTCATTGACAGATTGCAGTATTTTACCTCAAGACCTACCGAAAATTAATTTTCCCACAAATATTTTTCTTTAACTTTTGCCCTACAAATGACCAAAACCCTCATTGTGAGCACCAACCCGATTATTTTTACTCATTTGCTTCACATTAATAAGGAGGTTCATCAACATAATTGGAGCTGCAGTCAGTTTTGAGCAGAACAAACCTCAATTTCAACTTTGCTTTTTTTCATAAGTGTATGACTACTAATGATGCATTTAGAAAAGACAGAAAAGTTTGCTGCAGTTCCTTCTGAGTCACACATGAAAACTCCACATTGTATGAGTTAGCTGTGTGTGTACACACACCTAATGTCTTCCTGTGTTCAGAGTTTTCTACATTTCCCGTCCCTAATTGCCTAATAATTTAAACACACTTTAAGTTGGCTCATTAACTGTGTATGAAGACTTCAGGGGGGGAAACACCTGTTCATTTACTTAATGAACTCTAAAAAACACTGCGCTGAGTTCAGGGGCAAGAAAATAAACTGAGACATAACATAGTGGTCTCAAGACATACAAACCCTTAATGGAGCTGCAACAGTAAAAGGTAAATATCAGCAGTTATGCTTTTGTTACCTGTAGAGACGGGCTGGAGCTGCTTTCTGCCACTGTAAATCAAGAGTTTCCTCCCTTTGGCCTTCCACGGGAAAAATAATGAAGGGCTTCATGAGGCTTGAGGCAAAAATGAGGATTTAAGTAAATATCCAAACGAAACCATTTGGGTTGTATTAATGATATTTCCATGTGTGCGTGCAAAGTGAGCCTAAGAGTTGGTGAGGAAAACGACAATTTGTGCTCATGAAGCAAAAACTGCTGCCATTGGTCCTCCGCGTCGATGGGCAGGTGCTCCTGACAGAGTAAACTGAGCATGTGAGGTCAAATATTAATTTACAGACAACTCATTGGTTGCAGCTTATTTTCATATCACCTGCTGTGGTCATCATGTGACCAGAGGGTTTGAAATTTTCCTTTTCCAGTAGGTCTTCGTGTCTGGAAGAAGATAAGTACCATTTGTAGGGAGACAAAAAAGAGAAAAGCTGTTGCCTTATCCCTTCAATCAATATTTATATAGAAAATGAATCACAGGGGTACTAAGGTGAAGAGGGTTGCTTTCAGTGACAAACTCTTTCTCATCCATCCTCTAATGCAATATTTCAAATGTGCATCAGACACATTTATAGAAACATGGCTCCTGACTATTTGACTTGAACAACTCCACCACTGGATGTGCAAATAAGCAAGTGTTTGCTAACAATTCATATTAACTTAAAAGGTGATGTAGTATGTCAGTGTTGACTGTAATGTTTTGCCCTCAAGTGGCTAAAAACATTGATTATAGCAGGTATAATAATATAATGGTTATATTCTTTTGGCAGAATGGAATAAAATATTTATTTGTTTATTTTCATTATAGCATAATCACTTAAAAAAAACAATTGTTATATTTTATGAGTCCTGAGTCCATGTTGAAACACCATTTTTCTACAGTAGCCCAGGATGGCCAAACCAAACACTGACTCTAAAGAGGGCCTTTTGTTTTTTTCATGAGTTTTCCTGCATGCTTGGAAGCAAAGTGTGAGCGGAGAGATATTTAGTCATGTGCAGTCTGCAACTGCAACAATACATGCCACTGACTCCTCCAAACGGCACCCTTACGCTAGCTGCTTAAAACAAATAGGAATGTTTTTCACGCTGAAGTTGCAGCTCTTGTCATCAGGGATCAAAGTGGTGTCTTCTCTGTGGATTTGACCTTTGCAGCATCACCTTTTACCATCTCCACCAGCAACCTTTGCTCAAACCTCTCTGTGCTGGAAACCCAAAACCACGGGTCATAAAGGGCTCTGTAAAGCACCTCACCCTTCCCTCTCAGTTTAGTAATTAACCTGCCTCTCACCTCCCTGTCCGGCAGCGTCCTCGGAACAGCTTGGCAATCACCAGACACTTCACACAACAGCCTGCACACGGGAACTTGACCCTCACGGGTCCCTTTCTTCTTTGGTGACACTTTTCTCTGCGGCACTTCTCTTTCCAAACTGTGGCAGCCTGCCATACCTCGCAAACACACAATGTCATCACATTCTGTAATGATTCCATGTCTCGATTAAAACCTTTGACAGACCGCTGTGACTTAGTAGCTACTTGTAAGTGATTTCATATGTTATATTACGGGACAGAAAAAATGCTCTTGATGTGCAGCTCGAGCGGTTGGAGTCAGTAAATCACAGGCTCCACTCTGTCCATAGGCAATTTTCAAAGTAAAAAAAACATTAAAGACTTATTAACTTTTAGTGGACTTTCGATGCAGGTCAAGAAATGGAAACAGGCTAAACAGCCAATAAAAGCATGAGCCCATCTTTGGCGCGAGTCGTGACAAAAGCAGCCCTTAAATCAGATGTGAACAACTCGGCCTTGTTCATAACGCTGCCCGTCGAGCGTGTTTGCAAGGGCGAACCGCTGAGGCAGTCCAGCACCTTTATTTCCATCGATAATTTCCTCTCCTTGGCTGATGACCTTCGAGCCCCCAGAGCTGGCTGGTTTTGATTAACAGTGCTGTGTACTATAAGTGAGACTTGCAGGGTTTGTAACACTGTGATGGATACTCTGAAAAACTTCACACCGTCCAAGATTTCCACACTGCCCACATTGTGTTGGACAGAGAAAAGAATTCTAACGTCACCTCGGATTATATCAGTGCTTTCGTGCTTCTCAATATGAGGCAGCTCCTTTTTCCACTTAACAATTTTTCTTTCTGCCAATCCAGTGAGAGAACATTGTCTGTTAGCACCAAAAAAATAAAATGACCGGAGCTCTGTCTCCACACATTTCTCTCAAACACGTCAAGAAAATCTCCTTGATTTAAACATTTCAGTGCAGCTCTGTGTCGTGCCAGTGCCACATTTGACTATATATTGTTGTTGGCTGGAGCAGCAGGGTGGTGTTGTGATTGGTGTCACAGTCCTTCAGCCCCAGAGCCTGGGCTCAATTCCCCTTGACAGCCAAGATCCACCCTGCTGAGGTGCCCTTCAGCAAGATTTCCGACCAGCTACGGGGATGCAGCTCTGAGGAGATGCAGTTCACCCTGACAAGTCGTGGGCAAAAAATGCAAAGTCGTCCAGGAAAAAAACTGAACCTGGCTCAAAGAGCGAGGAGCTACCTTGCCCACACGAATGTGTGCAATCCTGGCAGTTGAATTCGTGAACACTGTGTTTCTACACTGTTTAGAAACAATGTAAGAGAAGATGGAATACATAGTTGCTGCTGTGGGAACTTTTCAGGGCTTAAACCTGTCTCACCTGTTGGTGAATTAACTTCACTTCTACACAACTTACAACGTAACTTTTGCACAACTTACATGAATAACGAATGGGGGCCAATGCATTACAGCTCCATGCTTTTGTCCAGTATGTGGAGATAACGTACCATGAATCTCAAAGCTGAACACCATTAAATCTCAGAGGAGGTACAACTGTGATCTCATTACGAGCTCCGGTTTGTGTTTTGTGTTGTCTTGTCAATACAGCTGTCGAGTCTTTAAAACGTTTAACCAATCAACATACAATTACATCACTATAGTTCCTCATGTGGTGCGAAAGTATTTTTTAACTGCAATCTGTATTTTGCATGGATGAATGTTACCGTCACAGTAAGCTTATGCTGTAGATGGGTGACATGAAGAAGACCTGGTGTGAAGATGGAGGAAGAGGGAGAATAGCGAGGAATGCAAAGAGGAGACAGACAAGAGGAAATTACAGAAAGTATCCAAAGTTCCCAAAAGCTCCCGATGTCCCTTCTCTTCTTCTGAGCGGCATCATGCATTAGGCAGCATCCAGACCGAATCAGGTGGTCTGGAGAAACGCCACAGGGTTGTCCAGTGATGCGAACAGGAACCACTGTGTGATGTCATGTCATGTTCTCTGTTCCTCCCCCAATCCACGGGTTGTGGTTGACTGTTGGAAGACAGTCCCTTTTACGTGATTTGCTGCCACAGTGCAACACAGCCGGCTGCGGCGAAAGACTTGAGCTGATTTCAGCTTTTCTGCTCTGCAGCCAAAATAGATGGACCCCCTTCAAATGAATGAGAAAACCTGCGTTTTCGCCAGATCGCCTGATTCAGCCTGAATGAAGCCTTACGTTACGAAGTTGAAAACGTGTCGTGTGCAGTTGATATTTCAAAGAATCTCCTTCTGAGGCAAAGTGCATCGTTTGCCGCTGGTAGAGCTGCCGGAATGATCTGATACGATATCACTTCAGAGACATGTTTCTGCCGTCCATATACAAACCCAAGCCCATGACCGCTGATAATTTTGTACGCAATTCATATGAGTTTGCAGGTTTTTCTAAAAAAGAACACAATTAGTTGCTCATTTCAAGAGACCTGTTTGGTCATGTTCAGCGTGTTGTCTGTATCTTGGCCGCTGTGTTCTACAAAACCAAACAAACTCATCACGCCCGACCTTTGCTGGTTTTCCTGTCCACTGCAGAAACATGCAGCGTTTCATTTATTGTTTTTTTCTCTGGAAGGGAATCCTGTCCAAGCTCTCGCTCCATTAAAAACCCTTTCTGATCCCTTTGGATAACATGAGAGCTGCAGTGCCATGAAGCTAAAAATAAAAGTTGTTTTTCTTGATTCCTGAAAAGCTGACATTGTGGAGGTTCACTGATGGTACGTACTCTCTGTACACATCACACATTTCTAAAGACACCTGGTGGAACAATTCACATCCGCGTGCCTCTTGTTGCTCGGAAAGAGACGGCAGACAGAGCACATATTTTCAACACATTTCAACAGCAGTTCTCTGGAGAGAAACACACACCTTAAGCAGTCACTCATGGATGTCAATAAACATGGACTTGTGCTGTGTGACGTGCCATCCTCGCACTGTTGTTCCTCCGGAGGCCAGTGAGGCTCGACTCATTTTGAGGCTCCACACTGAATGAGTTTTCCAGTCTCGTACGGAGTGAACGTTCCACTCTGTCACACATTAAATGGGACATCATTTGAGGTACAGATCAACATGGAATTAGCATACTTCCACAAATCCAAAAGGGATATGGCCTCTGTTATTAACAATAATGCTCAATTCATTTTTGGCTAAGAGTGCGTTTGTCTCCACGGGGGCTCTTAATGAATCCCAGAGCCGAACTTTCCCACCTCAAGAAACGCCACCGAGGAATGTCGACATCTATATTCACACTTTTCAGATCACTGCTGCATCTCCTAAGTAGTCTTTTGAAAGCCTCAGAGTGTTGTCTTTGGATGAATGCTATTTTCAGTGGACTGTAATGAATAGCACTTAAAAACCTGAATGGCTCTCAGATCAGGTTTTGTATCCAAAGTATTTTGGGGAACAATGACAGAAGAATCACAAAGCAAAAGAGACAGAGAGGAGCAGAGATGAGTAATGACCCTGTAATCTGCCTCCCTCCTTATATTTTCACCATGCTTATAAGCTCTTTAATGTATTTTTATCTTCCAACAGATGCGGCAAGTAGTGACACCCAACTCTGGTCCCACCCAGTCACCGTCTCTTTGTCGGAGGATGGCACGGGCTGAGTTCAGGTGACGAGAAGAAGGTAAGTGCTCAAGCGTTGGATCATTAATGTCATTTCTACATGACGGCCGGTATCATTGTGTCTTCTCCTAACAGAGCAGATCCTTTATCAAACACATGATCTATACAGGACTGCCGGTCTGAAGAGTTCTCATTTGACAGCTATGAAAGGCCGAGTTCATTCATCACCTGCTTCTTATGAGTGGGACAGCCTGCGACCGTTCATCATGACATCTGAGTGAAACTGAGCTCAGATTGGCTAGATATCACAGAACACAGAATTTATAACACACGTAAGCAACAAAATCGAATAATGGTGCATGAAAGATAACAAAACATTAAAACGAAAGCACAAAGTTAACACTGCAGGCAAAGAGGGAGGGTCAGACCAACTTAAACACCAAGAATAATCCACCAAAATTTTGTTTGACTATCAAATACTTAAAAAGTCTCTGAGGAGTTTCCAGCCTCTCTTGCACCTAATCAACAGCAAACAACCTAAACTGGAAGTCTGTCTGTCAAATCGTCTGTAAACAAGTGCAAATTTGCAAAAGCTGCGACTAGCGGCAAAAAATGTCGGGATGCAAAATACTGTGTACTTGTTTAAATGTTAAATCCTGTTAAAGAAAGTGAAGAAGTCGGTGAGTTATGGAAGGGGGCGGGGCTACCGTGTAGGGGCAGGGTGAGCAAGTCATGACCAATGAAAGTGTGTGTGTGTGTGTGTGTGTGTGTTTTTGTTTCTATAAAGTTTGGCCAAAGGAATGGCTGCACCTTTTCGCAACAGGCCACACCCATTGCCACGCCCTCTTTTAGCCAGTAGGCGTGAACACATACATACTGTCTCTCTCTCTCTCTGGTCTGACTCTGCTCTTTCAGACTTAGACGGAGGTTTTTATTCCTCGTCCACCGTCGTTTCTCTGCAGGATTTTTAAATCGCTCGCCTTTTTCAGTCTCTACTATCGGAACTCCAGAATAGCTCGTTTTATTCCCTGATATGATCAGCTGGAACAGCTGGAACAGCTGGAACAGCCGTAAAAAGCACAAAATCTTTACATTTTGATATGGCCTCTCAATACAGACGTCACTTCCTGCCCCTCATTTGCTGCTTGTGACGTCTTCTGAAAACCACCTATAGAGCTGCTGGTTGCAGCTACAAACAAATAAATCTCTTTCAAGCATCATCATTTTCTGTCGCTGTAATTCAGCGTTCCAAACTAGAGCTGCACTCAGTGATAATTAAGGTGACAGTTATTTTCTTTATTTTTTGTTGTTTTGTTGTTTTAAAGTGCTTTACAAATAAAGTTGGATTGGATTGGATTGGATTTGTTCTGTCTATGAATTATCAAGAGAATAGTGAAAATTTCAGCATTGGCAGTTTGACTTTGAGTCTGCAGAAAAACTGATCGGACTTGCATTGACTTTTTCAAACACCAAACTTAAAAACATTTCGTATTTAATGATCTCAAGACAGATTTAGATCGCACTGTTCCTTTTACTGAGGAACAAGGGAGGATAAATGTATTATTCCCATCTCAGAACTACCTGATTCCTGTTAGATTTAATGAGCATCATATATCTTTTAGAGAGACTTTGCTGTTGCTCTCCTTCCCTCTGCATCTCAAATATGAATCAAGACGGATTCGGTTTAAGTGCTGTTCATTACAGCCCACTGAAAATAGCATTCATCCATGGCCTCGACAAGAGAAAGACTTTCAGTTTTCTGTCCCCGCGCCTCTTTTTTCAGGATCCATGCTTTTACTGGCAGGTCTTCTCACCAGACCAGCAGACTATAAATATGACCCCTCTGAATGCCCACATCCTTGCCCCTAAAATAAATCATGTGCCTTTCAGTGGGAGCAGACACACGGCACCTACCAGGACAGTCTACACAAGCTGCAGCCTGCAAATGAGACGAGCAGAGTTCTCAGATCACAATCTACCAACACACATCCACGAGCACACAGACATACATATATTTAAACTTCTTTCACATATACTGTAGTTTGCTTTAAATTAGTGGAATAATCTGTCGGGCACACGTGCGTCTACATTCGGGAACATTTCCCTCTGGTGCCTTTTTACACACGCCACGGCAACGCTGGAGGAGACGGCTGAAGAGACAGTCCAGCAGATGGCAGAAATGCAACACTGAGGGATGCCGCTACCATAAAAGCAAACAGAAGAAGAAAATGATGATAGAAAAAGCCTCATGTGTGTGTTATCAGAGCAGGTTAATAGAAAGTGAGACCTCTAACTGAGCGTTCATTTCCTGTATCAGTGTCACATGGTTTTTTGCCACGGCCCCGCCCCTCTAGGAGACAGGAAGCAGTCTTGAATCCATTTATTCTTATGAAAGAAATAAACATGATCACAGATTATGACCAATTCTCTCACCCCATCGTCACCAAGACACATACTGGAGCCATTTTTCACAAGAGACACATATCTTCTGAACATTCTGACACAAAAATGATATTTTTCAGACACACAAATCAGGAGAAAATTAACTTGTTCGAGACCTGTCTCTGTCTCTGAGCAACATGTTCTCACGAGATTTATGAACCGGTGCTTCCCGCCTTGTTTCACAGCGGACATAAACGG